>JAUZNC010058217.1:45038-95651 GCA_034780395.1 Vannuccia rotundouncinata | reverse complement strand
AAAGTTTTCGGTGAGCACAGGCCAGTGAGTCAAATGACCCCTACATCAAATTTATATCTGGCGGTCATTGATGCACCGACAGGTAAACAATGGTTCAAAAACCAATATCTGGGAGTTAATAAGATTGGCACCATGATTAAAGATTTATGCAAAGCTGCAAACATTGACGGTCACAAAACCAATCATGGTTTGAGGCGGCATACGACCAAACAGTTGAAACGAGCCAAAATTGATTCACTGGAGATAATCCAACTTACGGGACACAAGAACCTCCAGTCACTCAATGAATATGATGACTGCGATCTTGATCGTCAGAAGCTGATGTCCGATGCTATCGTCTGTCCTACAACCAAGAAGCGATCATTATTTATCTCCTGATAAAAAAGGATACACATCATTGACCGATTGCACTGGTGTCACTAATAAAAACAAATAAAAACTGTGTTTCCGAGTTTTAATAGTGTGTTTTAAGTGATGTATTTTTGATTACAAGATTAGTTAAATATATGTATTAATTTATTATTTTGACTTACCTTAATCTATGGAATAAATATTTTATTACATAGCTAGATAGTTGAATACTATCTATGTAATAACGGATAATATACACATACAATACTGTTATATACTATGTTTGAATACGCTGTAATTGTTATTAGAAATACATTATCAGATGGGAATGACATGTATAATTTTCGTTTTTACAAATATTTTAAACTGAATGAGAATTATATTTTTTATATTTAACTGAAATAATAATTTATTTAAACAACGAAATGCCAAACTAATGAAACGAAAAACATTACACTAAAATAGGTATACTAATAGTATATAAGACCATATATAGTATAATGAAATATTTTCAAATACAAAAAAGAAAGAAATTGAAATAAAATTGGATTAATTAAAACTTAAGACATAAATTCCCTCGATCAACAATTAAATATTTTCTTTTCAAATTAAAAATATGATCGACGAATGCCATATATCCGGAAATCCATCAATCATAACAAAATCAAACGAGTAGAACTATGAATAGGACAAAAGTTTGCTGTTGACTGTAGTTAACTTTCACTACCTAATCTATATAAAATAGGCAAATTTTAGAACATTATAAGTAAATATAAATCAAAATATAAACTGAGCACATAGAGGCACACAAAAAACAATTTTAATTTAATATTAAAAAATACACATTAATATATTTACAAAAGTGAACAATTAACGCGACAAATACAGTCTATTCACTCACATCGGCACAAATTGAAATAAAATAAGAGAATAGAGATATAGGGGACAGGTCAATTATCCCCATAAACGTTTGTAAATGCTGATAGTGTCAAAGGACAGAATAGGAGTGAATTCATTCAAAACAACCACATGGTTATCTAAAAGCTTCCCGTATAGAAATAAACTTCACAATATATCAAATAAAGAAATACAAATGGACAAAGACAGGTGCAAAGTCAAACCAATACAACAAAATAGAACTTCAAAATAGTCGATATTCGTTAGTACGAAGGTACAGTAGTGATTTTATGTGGAACTTGAATAATAAATAAAAACATGCAACATGCAAGGACAAAAACAATAATTGCAACAAAATGTTAAATTGATGGGCAGCGTATGAACACGAATAACACTTAAAAGGAGACACTTCTGCAATTAAGGTGACTGTTATAATACAATAACTATATGAGATGTGCATTTCATGAATAAATCAATATTAAAATAGTGGTGAATGTCAAGTGTAGACAAAACCAATGGTATGTTAATAAACAGTGGGATTAAGTACTAAAATGAATTGGACCCTCAAACATTCAAATTCCAAATGGAAATTTTGTCAAATAAATCAAATGAAATTAAAACGCATAATCAAGAACACAATAAGCTACAAAATACATGCAAATTAATACAACGGAATCAAACCAAATATACTAGAAATAATTATGATAAAAACCTAATTTAAGTCAGACAGAAAATTAAATTATTCTAAAATGCACAGGTGATCGATAATAAAACTAAACAACGGATTTTAACATTATATACTAATCAAAAATCATTAAATGTAATGTATAGCGTTTTAACTCATGAATATCTATAGTGCCAACTAATATCACCCATAAAGATGTTTAAATTTTAAACCTCCTATAAAAATAGTTTCTTAAATAAAGAAAAAATATCCTGAAAAACAGTGACTGGAAACACATCCGTATTAAAAGGCTGTAGCGTGTACAGGGAAATAATTGTTTTGGAATACTGTAAGAAGTGTCACAGACATTGGACAAAGGCGATCTGAATGACTGTTCGGTTGAAGGAGCGTCACATTGGAAAGAAACAATACAAATTTTGGACTTAACTCGATGGAAAGGCCATGATATACATCACTTTACAGAACAATACAGTACGTACAATAAAACGCACGAGTACTTAACAAGTTCATAGTGAACAATGACGGCAAATACAATGACATCATTAATCCGTGAGATAACAAGCACAGTCAATGAAATGCACTTTAGAACCAGGAAACAAATTGAGATGGCTTTTCACTGCGGAAAATATCAAGACAATTGTTATCTGGTCTAGGTAAAGGCTGAGGCAGGTGGGAATTACACAATAGAAAATAAAGAAAAAACAATACTTAATAAGAATAGTTCGTAGTTGTAATAATATGAAGTACAAAAAGTAGACAGATAAAAAGTTTACAGGTAGAAGAATACAAGAGCGTAGACCAACAAATATAAAAAAGGGACAAAATATTCACAAAGTGTACTGAAAAAATAAGCAACGCATAACGTGTGCTTGTCAAGAGAATAATATATTATATATATATATATAGATTGTATTTGCAGGTATCCAATAAAAGACAATAAGAATGTGTGTGTGTGGATTGGACGACAAAGTCACTAAACTAACGACGTCGTACAAGAATAGACAGGACTTAAAGTCAATGCACTTGGAAAACAAATATAAATAGAAGGATTATGTGGTGAGTAGATGGCTTAGATGAAGGCGTCATCCGAGTGTTTGCGCGCAAAAGCCATTAGAAGATCATCCAGAGCCGAAAGTCGTCGACAAGCAGCTGACTTCAAATCCATTGCCATGCCAACCATTTGTTCAATGACCTTAGCATGTTGCGTTTCTTCGGCATGAAAGTTTCGCAACATCTCGAGAAGTTCACTGTCTTGGTGTTGATGCTGTTGCGTCCATAGGTGTGGTCCTACTTTTCTACTAAGGTCGTGGGGACTGTCCTCTTCGTGGGAAGTTAGTGGAAACGAGTCAGCCTCTTCATCTGAGGTTGTTGAAAAACCAGTCTGTTGCTTCATATTGTGAGCAGCAACCAAACCAGAGAAAAGATGCGGGTTCATCACGAATGGGTTTACCAACAACGGTAAGAGATTCTGCTGACAATTCCCCGATGGGGCTGGACTTTGTCTACCCTTGAAGTCTTGAATCAGGGAGTTGGCAGCAGCTGATAACAGCGATGGAAAATTCATCTCTGGTGGTAAATTAGGCGGTGAAATGGGAGAGGCCATAGAAGATATACCAATTTCATCCTTCATGCAGTCCTCGTTTTTTACTTGTTGTTCTTCTAGTTGCTGTTGGCGAGCAATATGCTTACTGGTCAATTTAGGGTGCCTTGCCGTTTTACCAGCACCCTTCTTTTTCAAGGTTGAGTTTGATATTTTCTTTGGAGAGATTATAGAATCGGGCAAGGTAGGCAGTGGTGTTACAGGGGGCAACGAGAGTTCACTTCCATTTGGATAGATTTCTGCTACCAATCGAGCTACTCTCTCTAACACACCAGCATTTCGAACAGACTTGTTAGGGTTAACCAATGAGAGACGTACATCACGGCGTAAATTCTTCCACTTGTTGTAGCAATGCTTGGTGGTAATAAGCGGAAATAAAGCTGCCATCTCCTCCCCTATTTTGGTCCAAACATTAGCATGTACACCACGATTGCGGAACTGGTCCAATCGGCCCTCTACACAGTCCAGTAAGACATGGACCTGCCTGCTACTCCAATGTATCTTTTTATCCGCTCCGGAGGCACCTAAAGGAGTGATCAATTTGTTACTCTCTGTTTTCATCATCATCAATGTGTGTTCGATATCGTCGTCATCTTCACGTTGCGTGAGCGCATCTTCCATTGGCTCGTTTTCTTCCTCCTCTGGAAAACTAGGACTGGATTTAGGTGGACTTGAATGGTTCCTAAAAAACGTAAAAATAATATTTGAAGCCCCTTGTAAAAGATGGATAGATCTATTATTAAATTAGGACATACCACCACTATTTCTTTTCAGATACCGTTTAACATTTTTAAATTTTCTGATTAAACAGAAGGTCGATATTATTGTAAATTTCGTAATTTGCTCAAGATAAAAAAAATCCATTTACTGTTAAAACTTCTTAAATCTATTATAAATTGATCTTCTTTAGTTCGCTGCGGTCGGTAGTAAAATCATTTTATAATAAATAATAAATCATCTCAAATAATATAATGAAATCCAAAAAGTTGTGAGTTTCAAAAAAATTGTATACAGCTTATACGGAAATTAATTTAAAACTATAAAAACCTCATAATATGGTATTCATACAAATTGAAGTTATTAACATAAAATAAAGACAAATTATAGACTAATACAGGATTAAACACAATAAAAGTAAACTAAAGCACTACGAATAAAAATTACTCATAATTTCGCTCAAAATTAATCTGCCTTTTACCTAATAACACATATTTAAATCTCACCTATCCAAGTTAGCGGCACTAGTTGTCTCATCATCTAAAGCCCCACAGTCTTCTGATGTCAAGTTGTCATGGTTATTATGCATTAATATCAAAGTTCGCTCAAGTGGAGACTCGTGATCTTTATCCGAATAGTTTTCGTCATTGTGTGCCAATATTTCAGGATCATCCATACCCTCAATTTCTTCCTCTTCAGGAAAACTTGGGCTAGACTTGGTTGTACTATTTTCGCACGATGTCATCATATTACTGAATAATAAAGAAAACTTATAAAGATAATATCATTTAAATAAATACACCAACTATAACTTAATTTTATTAATATTGTAAATTGTGTCAAAAATTGATTGTTAAGTCAACAAAGAGAAACATAATACATCAATAACAAATAAATATACTAACCTGCCTTAACAACTTGACCATATTCACAAAACAGAATCAATGCTTACTGAAAATATAATAAATTGAACATATAAGGAGCAATAAAACGTTTATATCGAAATTTTATTAACTATATCTTAAAATAACATAATTTATCTGAATTAATGTGAAATAAAAAAAATACTCTGGTTTGATTTCAGATTAGTATTGTTTAGTAGTAAATATTAAAGTATTAAATGTAAAAATATAAAAACTTTTTAAAAACCTAAACTATGAAAATATTAAATACAAACGACAGTGGATACATTAAAGTGAGGATATTTCTCTCTTTGTAATTTCAGTGCCTTTATTATTTGTTCAATGAGTTTGTCTTTTCTTTAGCATTAGATTTTACAAATAATGTGTTTATAAGCACCCCTTGTCACAATAGTGCCAATAAAGCAAAAATAACCACAACCTGATGTTGCTATAAATGAACAGAATTAGGCATATTAATAAAATTATTGTATTTAAGCCAGGAGAACAGTTCTAGGGGCATTTGGCGGAAAACAATTATAAGCTCATCATAAGTACATGAGCAGCATACTCCATAATTTGGCATATTGGTATAGTGTTAAAAATTTTGAGGTTATAAGGCTTAAATGAGCCTATGGCCCCCTCCCATTAGTTTTATTATAGTTTTTGACAAATTACATGTCTTAACTTTTCAGATCCCTTTTTGGTGAAAGATCCTCAGACTTGTGAATAAAAGCCAAAAGTAAGGACTAAAAACACTCGTTGGGTATCTACATTTTAACAAATTATTCTTGGTCATACCACCAAGACAAAAGAACTCTGCATCTCATTCCAGAAATTTAATTCCACATGGCCAAAACTAAAAATGCACAGGGATGAAATTGAACAAACCTGGGCTTCACTATAAACAATAAATTGAAATGGGAAAACCAGATTGCTTCACTGGTTTCAAAATCATTACAAAGACTCTACTTCCTTTGCATGCTGAGGAGAACTAATACTCCAGAGGAAGAGATGATCACAGAGTATAACTCAATAAGATCTATTCTTGAATATGGTGCACCTCTTACTACCAACCAACAAAATACATTGGAATCTATCCAGAAATGGGTTGCCACCATCATAGGAGTACAATCTGCACAATCTGCCATATCTCAAATCCCCCCCATGACGACTTCACTAGAATTATTTTAGTGACATTGTGGCATTAGTTTCCTTTTCAAACCACACTTACAACCTTCAACTTCAGTATTCCTCAGAAATAGACACCAGTTTGCTTTCCTGTGAAGAATGGCCAGAAATCGAGTCAAGCCTCCTCCCATTTGGGACATGCAAATTTTAACATTTATTTCTTTTTCTCTGCTGTCCGTCAATATACTTTTTTGTTCTGTATTAACTATTTGCTTTTATCCTTGTACCTTTAAATAATTGATTTTTCCCCAAGGTGCAAATAAATATATTTTTATCAATAGATAAGCAGGTATTATCCATTTCTGGGTCTTAAACTGTAAGGCTAAATAACATATTTCATATGTAAAATTGCATTCTCACAAAAAAAATGTATGTTTCTAATCTTATTTTTTTATAATTAATATTAAAAATGTTAATTACCAAACAGTTAAGTAAATATTTCAATATTAAAGTTTATCTAATCAGAAGTCAGACTTTCAATATAGCAAGAGTTCCAATTTTGATTTATAGGAGTACTCATCAAAATCACACCTAAATTGAAAAATCTTCCTTAAAACAAATAAAAAAACAGCTTAATCTAATATTTTCAAAGCAAATTAATCTTTAACTGATATTTAATGAGAAAAATAATAGAATTTGTACCAAGATGAGTTTTAAAAATAATAACTTTTCCTAAATTCATAACAAAACATGGTACCCACCCTGTACCAACTCACTCAAGTGGATATCTGCAAAGCTGATAACAGAGCTGGAACCTGTCCACTGTGTTGAATTTTATGGGAAATTAGGGTGCCTGCCCATATTCTCCAAAAAACCACCAGACAAATTTTATTTTTAATTAAAATTCTAATTTTGACCTTTAAAAAATAAGCAAGGATACATTACACAGGGTTGCCAACTTACTCAAACATTTAGAATCCTATTTATTTATTTATAACAAATACACAAATGCAAGGAATAATTGTTGTATATAATATGTCATTATTTGTTTTATTGTAAATATTATTTAATAAATTGACAATTATTGTTCAAAATAGAAATCTTTCAATGTAGAGTAGTTTAATAGTATAGCTACATAAAATTAAAATGTATATAAATTTAATTGATCATTCATGAATAGATATTTATTAGGTATGTGAAAAGGATGTAAAAGGATGTGCAAAAAAACTTAGCTTTGTGTATAATATACAGATATGTAATTATTAAACAATATGATTGTTGAAGTTAACTTAAGTCAAATTAAATAATAAAAAAATTGTTAATTTTTCTGCTCTACATCAATATCATAGTAAATTTTACTTAAATTGACTTTTAAAGATTTAAATAGATTTAAAATGTGAGAAATGAAATATATTGTTGTCACCCTGATCAAATGGAAATATAGTTGGTAATATGGATTTAAAAAAAAATGAAATTTTATGTCAATATAGAGATGTTACTGGTGGTAATGATAGATGTGTCAAGGAGCAAATTTCAGACCAACAAATAGTTCAGTGGTCACTTGCAGAGAAATTTATCAACAAGGCTGATAACAGTTTGTTTTCTTGCTAAAAGTCCAACAATTGTCTTGTGCTTGCTTTGCAGCTTCTCTTCATATCAAGTGTCACAAACCCAAAATTCATTACTCTTTGAATTGTTGGTTTTGTAGTGCAGGTCTACATTAGATGGCTTCCCAGACTTTGTGTTTGACAGTGCATCTGGATTCATTAATTTGCCCATAAGAACTCATGTTATAAAATGATCATAAATATAGTACATTATCTTACATCTGAACATAGCTCATGGAAAAAAGCAAGTTTTTATGGATAGAGTAGATGCATAACAGATGCAAATGTGTTGTTATTTTTAATGATTTGAATACCTATAACCTGCATATAGTATATAGAATGTAGTTAGACTTAAAACTATATTAATTGTAAAATGTGCAAATATATACTGCAAATTTTACATATTTAAGTCAAATGTTTTTAATTGGGAACATTACCAATTTAGAAAACAATATGATAACAAGATTTGATTAAAATGGATAAATATACAATAAGACATTGCCAAATATATAACAGTAAAAATAAAAATATTTTCTTTATAATTGTGTTTAACATATGTCCTAACCTACAACCAAACAATTTTTATGTAACTCACAAGCATTTTAAAAAATATGTTGGATATTTTTTTACCAATCTGCACTTTTACTAATATGCACTGTGCAAATTACCAATTTATACAATATTTTTGTGAATTCAACTGCTTTTTATTGAATTAAAAAATAATAATTTTATTAAACATTTTAAATTTTTTATTGTTTTAATATTAGATATTTTATTATATTAAAATGCTTGAATATGTTGCATCCAGTTGGCAAAATCATACAGTTCACAAACCATATGAACAGTTGGCTAATAATATTTTTTGATCTAACAATAGATATCATTTGCAAATCATACATACAGAACTACCTACCTTTCAAAATGAAAATGCGGAAATCCAAATATAAAAATGTGGAGTACAAATATGAAAATGTGGAATAATCCAAATTTCAAAAAAAGTCAAAATTAAAACCATAGTCAAACAAGTACAGTCATTCTTCTTCCCATAGGAGCAAGAAAAGTCCACATTACACATGGTGCACAATGTGGACAATGTCTGCCTGCTTCTATGATGAAAGAAGTTCCCAGTTTTGGGTATATTGTTGTAAGGAATTGTGTAAACGGCTGCTGTGTCTCCAATGAATAACAATGCTTGCACGGCCAGTGTCTGCAGGTTCTGCCTATAATAAAAATTTTCTGCCGATTTTAGCATATATGTATATATTTATAATGTAATTTAATATAAAAAATTTGTTTATATATGCATAAATTATTATATATTATAAATAAAATTCAAAATCAGCAGAGAAATCGGCAGAAAAGGTTTAATATGTTTTGCAAAGGGTATGAATGATTAAATACAAAAAATATTATTCACTACCCATTAATATGGTTCGCAAACCATATGAATTTGCCAACAGGATGCACATATATATAATAAGGTTTGTTATGACAAAATTATTAGTAACAAATTTAAATATCAGATAATTGAAATTATAGGTCATAGGTAATTAGCAAATAGATTTTAAAGGATACTTGTGCAATTACCAAAAAATTATAGTTGAGCAAAGTTAAATTTAGAGATGCTATCCAAAATAAGCTATAAGACATGTAATAATATTATTTATAATTAATATTAAATTAAACATAAATCAATCATTTATATATTAGAATTTAACCAAATTATTTGCGATATATTTCGTTTTAATAAATTTTATTAATTATATTCATTTCAATAAAAAATTGTTGTCAAAGATGTGCGAATTTACAACAAAGGGTATTAGTTAAAAGAATCAATATTCCTGCATTATATTCGAAAAATAAAAATACTAAATAACAATAAATTTATAAATAAATATTCTAAAACTAGAGCATAGAGAAAAAAAATCTAAACAATGTTATTTAATATAATAATTTACCAATTTGTTGATAGATACAAATAATGCGGGGAATTCCCGGAATTGAATAATAAAACCGTCCATTGTACAAATTTATATTTATATACAGTATAATATTTTCTTTAATATTATCTATTAAATCACATGTAAATATAAATATATAAAAAAATTTATAGATATCAAATATATTGTAATGATTATTTATTAATGGCATCTCAATTAACTCTATATTTGATGTATTTCATATTTTAAAAATGTAATTAATATAACGCCTGGTGTCCTAAAATGATGCATATTGCTTAAAGGGAGAGCGGGAGGGTTTCTAAAAATTGATTTTTTGTGATAAAGGAGGGAGGGTGGGTTGTCGAAAATGTGAGGTCACATTTTCATTAGAAATTCGCATAATTGTATATCCTTAAGTCGTATTTTGTTTGTATTTTCATTTATTCTAAGAATATACGTAGTACTTAATTTTATATAAAATTTAAATTTAATAAATTTTATTATCATCCACGATTATTTCTAAAAAAGTACGTGTTGTTTTGTCAATTTGTAAATGCATATGAAAAAGCTTACACTGACATCACTGGATTTTTTCTCATGATAATTGGCTACATGGATCCGTCCACTTGCGGATTATTAAGGTAAAACTGTAACGGTTCATTGGACATTTTGCAGGATTCTTATAAAATTCTTACGGGAATGTGCAAGAAAATGTGCTTGTTATTTCCCGTAAGAATCTAATAACAATTAATCGCGCGGGATATTACAAAGAATATATATATATATATATATATTCATTCATTCAAAATTATATTTATGATTATAACTCATGATATTGCAAGAGAATCAATTTAGTAATTATATATTCTCTTCCACATAATATATTAAAGAATATTTTATGCACAATGGGGCTGTACAAAAAGTACGTATAATCTATTAAAACAAGTATATAATAAAGTATAAAATTATGGAACAATTTATATATATAGATGTTGTATAATTTTTAAAAATATATATGATATTTTTTGATGAAGACCAGCAATTAATACAATCATATTTATATACCTATTAAAATTGTGCAATCTAATTAAACTATCAAATTTAATTGAAATATAATTACTAAATTTATTAATAATATGTTTAGTAGCATTTTTCGATTATATAACTAATTACGCGTATAATTTGTAAATGAATAATGTTTATACTATTTATCACACGAAGCAGAATTACTCTGACAGTGATACGGCCGATAATACAAAAGACATATGATGTCATATTCAGACTATGGAATTGTTACGGATACAATTCAACCCTGATTCAATTGACTGAATCACAAGTATGTTCAATTAAGTTGATTGAATTCATTACTGTAATTCTAATTAATTATTATATTACCTACTCATTCATATTAAATTTTATTAAAATGCTTACATTTTATTCATAATGGCCGGTTTTATATATTATATATACTCCAAATCAAAATCTAGATTCGATAAATCAATAAAACTTTCATTATATATATATGTATATTACAATCTCTTTTATCTCTCGAAACAAACTCATACATCTTGGAACAAACTCTTACATCCCACATTTTTCCTGGAAAAATCAACTTTCAATTCTGAAAAAAAAAAAATTTATATGATGCTTATCATGTTAATTAAAAATGTTTATATATACTATATCAATTTGCGTGGGTTTCCAATGTTCCTGTGATATAATTTTTGCACCCATCGATTTTCTGTAAGATAGTATATGTTATAAAAGGAGAAAAATGCATATATTTTGTTTAAAAAATGTAAACAATTATTTATAAGAATATAACACTATTTTCGTATTCCTGTAGGAACCCAGCATTTTCTTGTTATTTTCCGTGGGAAATCCCGCAATTCTTTTTCACGTTTCTCGCGGTAAGATTCCTATGAGATCCCGCAAGATTCTTACGTGGGAATACTGTGGGAAAACTGAGGAGATGGTCGACTAGTGTAAATTGGAAAATAATAAAGATATTGAAGATGACAAATCTGGAAATGATAATGTTATTGAGAATGGACAACCTTAAAAGAATGGAAACTAAACCATGTAAGGGGTAACAACCTTTTGCACAAATTGTTAAGTGTATAGTAATACATGAGGACTGTTGTGGAATCAGACGAAGCTTCTTGTTCTCATTATTCGAGGAAACTGCACAATGCTGAAGACTTTGAAAGAAACGGATTGGAGGTGCCGAAAAAGAAAAGCATTCAAATTGGAATCCTAATGACAGAAATCGAAAATAGGCAATCTGTTTGGGAAATGCTTAGTTAAACTTTTGTACAAAAATCATTGATCAAACCTGTTGCTGTATTAATCGATTAATTTATAATTTTAATTAATCTTAATCATAGATATTTTATATTATATATATAGAGTTGATGTTGACATGCATATTCCTCCGCGGACGTTTATTACTATTGATTATTGGTCAGTTTGGCGGTCTAGATAAATAATATATAAATAATTGGATATATTGTATGTTTATTGTTAGTTAATTTCATAGACATTATATATCTATACTTAAAACTAGATCTGCAATATAAAATTAATACATTTAAAATTCCTAGCCATCGTGTTAGTCAAAAAAACTTCAATTTGATTAGCTGATTTGAACTTATAAGCCTCTTTCTTCAATTTAATTGATCAATTTAAAGTTTCTTATCGTATTTTGCTATATAGTTATAGTTCTAGTTATATAGTGTAATGTCTATGGTTAATTTATTTTAAATATGTATTTAACACCTTATATATTGTTTTGAATATCTTTTCTTCATGTTATAGATTTTCAATTAATAAAAAACACATCTGTATATTACACCAACTTCTCCTGGATTTTCATTGAGTCAACGATGCCATTTTAATATTAATAGTCCACAATTGTTTCACCTATTGATATCAATTGATACCTATTGAAGGTAGTGCTAAATATAAGAAAATTTTGGGAGGAGGGTTGAAGAAAATATGACGATCTGTGACGAGGGAGGGAGGGAGGATAAAAAAGCGTGACATAATTTTAGGACAGCCCCTATAAATACTTTATAATAGTTTTTAAAAATTACCTACAATGAATTATAAACTGTCTGTTTGACTTAAAATCAAAACAACCATCTTCAAACTATGAATGAAAGTATGTCATCTATATCATAAAGAATAAACAGACTTCGCAATAATTCTCAAATTCAAACTTAATTATTCCTTAATAATTATCTCATTTATGAATATTTATATATGGCTATATATGAATCGAAATAAAACTTTTTGATCCCTTTATAATTGTTCTATATTTTAGTAATTAACAGGGTGGACAGGCTTGGGCGACTATACAGACTCCCCCATCCAAATATTAAAAAAATATGATGTATGTTCAAAAATAACGAATTTGTTCTAAAAGAACACTACAAATTTTTTTTTTAATTTTAAGAGAAACACTCCCTATCCCGATTTGACGATTTGATTACTCCAATACGAATTACTTGATTCCTTTGTAGATCAACTGAACATGCCACGCTGATTCCATCTGGTAGATTAACATGCCTGTCCGGTTTGAAAAATCCAGGATGCCAATCGTTGATCTGTTGCTTATATCCTGTAACCGACATATTGCAGAAATATTTGTGATTTGGCCGGAACTATAGCTTCTATCCTTGAAATGGGGGAACTTCACTTGAATTTTGTATGAGCGGTAGCAGCGGGATAATGATATTCCCAATCCTATGTTCTCCTACCAATTGAAGTCAATAACTGCATTGAATTTGTTAAAAAAAGTCTTAATTATAAGCCCTAAGATATACGGTTGGTACCGTGTGACAAAAATTCCTGCTTGCTATCTGTGTGAACCTATCCGTAACTCAAGTTGTACCTTACCAAGTTATATTGGAACTATTGAATTAAAATGTTTGGATAAATTCAAAATTCTGATGGAACGTTCATAAAGGCTGTTCAAAAATGGCGTCACGTTGATTAGGGTGAGGGGGTTGACAAATCCATGACAAAGAGTGATGGAGGGGTTTTTCCAAAATTGTGACGTCACAAAACATTTCTGTAATAGCCGCATAGAGTAATTGATAACTATGTTGTACATAGGGCGAAATTTTACATGTATCTATTTTGAAAGCACGTTGTTACGTTTAAATTAATCGACTTAACATACATAAATGAAATTGTAACATAAAATTCATAACAAAGTCTATGAAAGTTTTTTTGGAAAAAAATGTTGCGTTAACGCAACGTCAGCGGAATACGATATCATTTAAATATACTTATAATAAATATTTTTTTATATATAATTTTATTTATAAATAGAAAAACCCATTGTGGTTAGGAATATCAAAATTGTAGCGCTCTAGCTGCAATAATAAAAAAGATTTATGCAAAACAAAAGTCACAAAATTTAAAATTGGCTTATTTTAGAATAAAAATTTATCGAATTTTCTGAAATTCTAATACGATGTGTAATTCTTCATTGTACATCTTTTGGTGTAACGGCTTTTTTGATAAGGTCTTAAGTTTTTGCAAAACATCAAATTTAAAGAGGGGTCGTGCTTTTTGACCAGGCTTAGAAAAATCAAAAATAAATTTTCAACTTTTTTCCTAAAAAATATTTTTTCATTTTTTTCTCAATTGGATGTAGATTGCAAAATAAGCTAATATTTTTTTAAAAAATTGTTTTTTGACTTGGAAAAATCAAAAATAAATTTCTATTAAAAATATTTTTGAATTTTTTATTCAATAGGTGCCCCTTATGTACCGCTACACTTCTATAATGCATCACTTTTTGATTGGACTACGTTTTAACATAGAAAAATCGGTCCGAAAAAATCCTATGGAGATGATTTTTTCAATATCTCGATATTGCTTCCGAGTTAACGATGATCTTATCATATCTATTCCAGCGTCATCAGAATTTTCACGATACTTTCTTCCCGTGGAAGTCTATGATAACCCGAAAACAACAAATAACCAATAAAACGCTTCAAAAGATATAAAGGCAATCTAAATTCTAGGCAATTTTTTGATGGGCATATAATTCAGATTGTTGTTGTACATATTCCAAAATATTAGTGTCAAAGAATTGCAGGAAGGGTTCGATTTCTGACAAGTTACCAACACGATCTTCTAATGAGTTTGTCAATTCATTCTGGTTGTCAATAGGTTGTAAGGTGTATATAATTGTATCCTCTTGAATCCACGTTGCTTTTTTCACCTTCTTGGCTTTTTTCACTTTCACCACCATATTTGGTGGTGGCCCATCAACTGATTGAATTTCAATTGTACCAGCTACGTCATTTTGTAATAATCCAGTAGCCCCATCCATGTTCCCATCTTCTATGTCTTTTTCATCGCTTTGTTCATTTGCGTCAGGAGGTATTACAACAATATCGATACCTGTAGCCGCTACAAATTCATCATCCTCCATTTCTAATAAGGCAACTGCTTCTTTCAATGTACGACATTTCCTGCTCAAATGGGTTATTAACAGTTTATGCGGATTCACAAATTATTCGAAATAATGTATTCAGACCTTTTTAAAGCATATATACTGCAATGCTTACCATAATTTAAAAAAATCCAAATCCAAATCAAACGCAGATGTATTTTATAACTAAGTAGTATGAGATAGTGACATCTACCTCCCCCTTTGCCTTTGTCCCGTAAAGAAATTATTATCCAATAGGAGTCCGATTAGTTCCGGAAAAAATCCTATATAAGGAGGTGTCTCACTCACTGTTTTCATTAACATCTTTTCTTGCTCTTAGACGGTCGCCTCCTTGTCCCTCTCGTCCGCATTTTATCACTATTTTTCTGTGCCTATTTGTGTTACTATCTAAGAGTAAGTGCATACTATTTCATTATTATTATTATTTTTTAAATAAAATTTTAAATTTTAGAATTTAAAAATTTAAAAATTTTTAAAAATTTTAAACTTAAAAAATTAAAAATTAAATTAAAAATATTTTTTTTTAAATTTAAAATTTGAAAATTAAAAAAATTTAAAATAAATTTTTTTAAAATCTTAAAAATTATAAATTTTAAATTAACATAAATAAACAAAAAATAAAAAAATATATTATTTCTTTTTCTTACTTACAATTTTGAAATTAATTTCATTTACAACTATTTTGGGATATTACTTGAAAATATATTTTGCACAAATTTTACAATATTTTTAACTAGTTGACTAATGAGACACAGTATGGCAATGCAAAGTTCTAATATAATCTTACCATGCGTACATATACTTTAATTAAGTTTAATTTATGATGTCGCCTTGCATGGGATGAGCCTGTGGATATGGTTTAAATACTCTATTAATGGCGGGCGCAAGAGCGTAAATGTCCATATCAGCTATTGATCAGTAAACTCATTGAGCCTTGTCAGATTACTCCTGTTCATATTAGGTGGCGGGATGTTTGTATAAAATGGCTATGACGGATTGCATGACCTTGAATTGTTGCTGTTGAAATATTTAATAACAATACATTTGTGCAGTATATATTTTTAATATTATCATTATCCTTTATTTATTTACAAGTCATTTTTAAATTCACGCGAGAGCGACGCCCAAATTGGCAATAATTTAAAGTACTTATAATATTTTAAATAATATTTATCATATTTTGTAATTTTTTTTCACGATTTTATGCAGTCATTTTATAAATATCATATCACCTAAGACCTTATATTAAATGTAATAAGGAGGGCTCGAGATCGACGCCAAAATTTATAATACTTTTAAATGAAATCATGTATGAGTTATATATTTTAACTTTATTATTATATATCTAATTTTAAGCAATATTATTTACAATAAGGGCTCGAGATCGACGCCAAAATTTCTATTAATTTTAAATACTTATAATTTGTATTTATTTTTATTTTTAAGTCATTTTAAAAAATGTATTTAATTTTAAATGGCCCAGGAGCTATGCCCAAATTTCTCTTTCACTACAAAATACTTGTAAAATTATCTATTTTTCATTTATTAGACTATGAGCTTTACTGATAATGAGCAGCCAATTCAGCTTTTATTCGTAATGGAGTCGTTGGGGATTCCAGATCCTATGAGTTCTGCGATATTTCCCCCCTCCAGACCGTATGATAGTTCGGCTGTCTGCTCGCAGGAAGTTGTAGCAGTCTATCCCAGCTTCGACTTGGATGCGGATCAGATTTTTTAACACTTTTTGGAGGAGACGGAGAGAGATTTGTTGGATTCTGGAACTACGGCATTGCGACTATCTACCCCGTCAGTTTTAGTGGAGTTCGACTTATATGAATTTCTAATCGAATCAGTCTCGATGCAGGAGAGGATGGAAATGTTAGAGTTCGTTACAACTCCATCGGATACTGCACTGTCAGATAGGGACTCGTCGGATTCTGGAACTGCGGCATCGCGACTACCTGCCCCGCCAGTTCCCGCGGAGTTTGATTTATATGACTACGTCATCAATACTCCAGCACCCATTTCTACTCAAGACCAACCCCCTACATTATCACTAGCAGTATCAGCCTCTCCTGCAGCACCGACACCTCGAGCCACACCACCGACATTATCACCAGCAGTACTACCCTCTCCAGCATCGACCCCTTAGCCTCACCAGCAGTACCAGTCTCTCCCGCTTCCTCTACAACATCAGCCTCCACATCATCTTCATCTACTTCTTTCAATGATGTCTATAACGAGAGTTCAAGTGTGGGCAATGCTCACAAATATTTCGAGACTATTCTGAGCTACATTCTCACCGCCAGACCTGTTTCCCAGAAAATCTACCTATGATGGAGGAATATCGCAACGACGTAGTGCATCGTTTTCAGAACCGCTCAGCTATGAATGGTGCCGTGCGCTACATACGGTTTGAGCCAGTGGATACTCCCATCCAACCTCTCGAGTTTCGATCATCCATTCGAGAGGATATCAACCACACGGTAACGACCCTACTCAATGGCTGCATAGAGTGCATGGTCCAGCCCGTCATCGCCCTAAGAATCCTCCAAATCGACCCCACTACCGGTGATATACTACGCTCGGAGGTAGATGTCACTATCTCATACTACTTAACTATTTTTCTAATAATTAAATAATACCCTTGTGTAATTTTTAGCTTTTTGTAATGAAAGCATTATTAATAATTAGTATGATCTTACTGTTGTATTTTATAGTACCTACTTTTTCTAGTATAAATTACATATAATGACCCTGTATAATTAAGATTTTTATAGGAACAGATTATTGTTTGACCTGTCAATCGACCAATAATCCGTTGTATATTATAAATTGTGTTTTAATTATTTAAAAAATGTATCCTGCTGAACAGATTTTTATAATAATTATTGTATGCAATGCGCAGGTACACACCTATTTGTTAACTGCATTTTTATTTCACAATTTTGCGAAGTTTTTGTAGGTACTATATATATATATATATAACGTACGTTATAGTATACGCACATGTTAGTAAGATTAAACACTGTAAATTATTATCGTTGAGTGTGTATGAAGGGAGGGGGTAGAACTTAACGCGACGTCTTTTCTGAAGGGGGTTTCGAAATTTGTGACTATAAACGTGATACAAGGGGGGAGGGGGTAAAACATGGCCCAAATTTGCGTGACGTCATTTTTGAACAGCCTTTTGATCGGTTCAATTTGAGTCACGGCACTCGAGGAGCCTATAAACCTTTTTTGAAGCTTTCCCAAATAAAGGAACGCTCGATGAGCTTTTGAAAATTCCACGTTAAACTTTCTTATGTACATAATATATATATATATTATAGTTATATAGTATAATCACTTCATATTATTTTGTTTACATTAATTAATTTTCACAATTA
Source organism: Vannuccia rotundouncinata (assembly GCA_034780395.1). Taxonomy (NCBI): domain Eukaryota; kingdom Metazoa; phylum Platyhelminthes; order Proseriata; family Coelogynoporidae; genus Vannuccia; species Vannuccia rotundouncinata. Next base: position 76,962 of record JAUZNC010058217.1, on the reverse strand, counting down.
GTTGTTCTATAGAATATTTAGGATTGTAGATATTTAAAGAATATGGAAGTAATATGATTTTATATTTCATGATATAATTTTTTTTAATGTTATGGTAAATTTAATTTCTTTAGAAACATTAATTATTAAATTTTAAAAGAATAGAAGTTAAAATTATTTATAAATATAATTAACTAATAAAATTTGTTATAATCAACTTGTATATATTTAGATAGATAAAATTGAAAAGGTAATGGCGTTCTCCAGTGATCTGTAGCAATTGCAATTTGTTCGGTATTAATAATTTTTTTTATTTTAAAAATTTCAAATCAATTTTATTTTTTATATACTATAATATATATTTAAATTACTTTTGATGAATGTTTAGAAAGATATACAATTTGGATGATGGTTAAGGAAATAGATAAATATAGTTATAATTTTAATAATTAAAATTAATAAAAAAAAAATTAAACTATATTGTAAAATGTGCATTCTAATGTGCATCACAAAAGTTCCTATAATATTATCATATGGTTGGCAGTCTACAGTTAATAAATAAAACACAATGGATTGTCCATGTGGGTATTATAGTTGACATTGACACTTTGAAAGTGGTATTATTCTGAGGGCTATACATCTGATGACTCCATTGTATAATTCTGTGGCTAAAGCCAATGACTCACGATTGGATCATAATATTAGATATACAGCTGAGTCAAACTACACAGTTTGTTAATTTTGTGGGATACAAACAAGTATTTGGCTTAATACCTTTATAGTCTATACTATATAGCTGCAGCCATTATTTGGCAAAATGAAATACCTACTTGTATTACTAATATTTTATTTGAAATGTTTGTTTACTGTAACAGCAATAAGGAAGTGTTATTATTCTTTATTATACAATATTGTGACAAATAATTTAATATAACAATTCATTTATTAAACCCTTAATGGGTATGTTAAATTAAATTTAGCCAAGTTTGTTTCAAATTTGAAATTTAAATATAATTAGAAAAGTGCTGCCTTTTCATAACCCTTAAGGCACAAAGAGTTTTTCATAGTCCATAATTAAATAAACATTTTTATAATACAGTACTATTAAAATCAAAATATCTTTATAATTACCAAGTACTGATATGAAATATTACATATCTTTCTCAATATATTTGTTGCCACAGACATTATAAGTTTCCATACAATAACACATCCTAATAAATAGAAATGCAGCCTCACTGTATATTTGGGCAGAAAACAATCAATCAAATATATTATTCAATATATTTTTTTGTACCTATTCCTATTACTAGTTTCCCTTTTACAATTTCAAACAAAGAATAAATATTTACCAATGAGTACAAAAAAAGTGATATTCATAATACAACCAAATTATCATACAATTACAAAATTAGTGTTAGAATTATATTTGTGAAAAATTCAAACAAACAACTAAAAGTTCTTGAAAATTTAGGACATGTATATATCTTGTATGTTGGTTTATGGCCAAATCCATAGCAACACCAGCAGCTCCTTTATGGTCTAGGTATGTTTTTTATTATCAGGTATCAGTTCAGGTAAGTATATGTCTACAGTTGAATGTGACTTCAATTGGTCTCCTTCAAACTCACCTGCAGTAGATGAAAATGCTACTGGATACTGGACAACAACCATCATCAACAGATGCAGGAAATGACCCCAGCAACCAGTGCAATGGAGTTCACCCCAATCCCCTCCAGCCCCCCAGGACCCATACTCTCCCTTTTCCATCATTCAACTTTTTATCATGCAAATAGTCTAAGCTAGCCTGACTGTTTGCCCTTCTTTTCTAGGCTGGCAACATACATCTAAATCCAGGCCCCACCTCCAACACCTGGATCTGCCCATCATGCAACAGAAACATACTGCAACCACACATCCTTCCAATGCAACACATGCCACAATTGGCTCCACCAAAATTGCACAAACACATAGAAATACAATCACACTTGGTGTTGCCACATATGCACTACCCCATTCCCCTCAAACACTTCACCCCCTCCACATATCACCCCCATGCAAGCAACCACAAACACCATCATCACCCCTCTCATGCAAGCAACCACAAGCACAAACACACCTAACCCTCAATCTCATCACACCATCATCATGCAAATACTCACCATAAAACCACAACTTAACCCCATCATTCACATCATTCAAGCCAACTCCTCCAAACACTCCACCATCAAAATCCTTCAACTCAACACAAACAGCATTCTTACCTCCAAAGAACAAATCAACACCCTACTTAACAAACAAAAATCCACATTGCCTGCATTCAAGAATCAAAACTCACTCTTGCACCCCTCTCTTCCCAAACTACACAACCCTCAGACAAGACTGTAAGACTGACAAAGGATGTGGTCTCATCACTCTCATTCACAAATCTATTTTCTACACACCCATCACACCAACTCTGCATCCATTGAACACCAACCAACCAACATACATCTCCATGACCAAGACATCATCATTCACAACATCTACATCCCACCCTCCTCATCCTGCCCATCAGACTTCACACCTAATCTCAATCCCATACTTAATACCAATAATACATCTCTCATCTTGGGTGACTTCAATGCACATGACAATCTCTGGCACTCATCCAAGGCCAACACCAGAGAGGCCAAAACACCAACTCTCCCATGTACCTTCCACAAAGCCAAAACCACACCCACCTCTCCTGACATATCCATCACTACACCCAACATTGCTCTCTCAAACTGGCACACTCTCACCACTCTTAACTCAGACCACCTCCCTATCATCATTAACACCAACCTCAACAACACCAGCCCCACTACAAACAAGAACAAAAAAACTGTAACAAATCAACATACACAAATAACAACAAAGCTAACTGGTTATCTATCACACTCCTTTCTCTCATCATCAACCCCCACACTAACCCTCCACACTGCTGAACAATTACTCCACATGCCATCATCACAGCCACCAATCTTCACATTCTACAAGCCCACATCAAACAATTCACCCCTTTTTAATCCTAAGAAACAGCCCAACTCATTGCTACCAGAGACTGCACTCACACACCCGACCCCACACATCCAGACATTTCTGCCCTCAACACCCAAATCATGACATCCATTGACATAAACAAACGCAATAGATGGCTCTCCTTTGTTGAATCCTTAGACAACAAATCCAACTCCAAAAAGCTCTGGACCACAATCAAACAGCTTGACAACAAACATTTTCCAACACATCCATTACATTCAAAAACAACAAATCTCAACACAGACAAAAATATATAGCCAAAGCATTCAATCATGAGCTCATCAACTTCCAACCACCCATTACCAATCACCAAGCCCACACCTGAAAGAAGAAAATCAAACACCTAACATCCACACCCACCACACCTTTCACCAGAGAACAAGTCTCCACAGCCATTCACAACTCCAAAAACTCCACAGCTAAAGGCCCAGACAACCTTACATCCATCCACCTTAAACACCTGAGCCCCATCGCCATTCAACTCCTCACAAACATCATCAACACATCCACCAGAACAAACCAAATACCACAAATCTGGAAAAACGCCATCATTCCTCTCCTCAAACCCAAAAAACCCCACAGACTGTTCTTCTTATTGCCCAATCTCTCTCTCCTCTCTCCCATACCCAAAACCTGTCACAGATATTAATGTAATATTGCAATAAAAAGTAGAAACTTTTACTGATTTTTTCACTTGCATTCTTTTTGGGAAACCCTGTATATGACATAATGTCCAGGGCTCATTAAACCATGAGTGTCAAGTACATATTTTATAAGTTAGATAGATAACTATACAGATAGACAGAAACAAATTTAGATATATTTAATATATAATTTTCATGTATAATTCCACATTCCAAATAAATTTTCATGCAAATATTTTTTGTATGGAATAATTAAAATTAAGTTATGTAATGAAATAATTGCGATTTTAATTTCAATAATTAAAATTTATGTACCTAAATTGAAATTAAGTGAAGGAAATATAGGGTATTGGACGTCTGAATAGTATAGACACTACTTTACATGAAACAGGTTCAAGCCCACCATTGGACTTTCTTATTTCTGGCTAGCAACTGTGATAGTCATAAGATTAGCAACTCTTAATGCAGGTTTGTTCTGATTTGTCTCTGTTTATTGTTTATTGCTTTATAATGTAACATTTTGCATGTGTCATTATGAAATAAAGCTTTACATAAATTTATAGACACACAATTATATAAGCTGATAATAATGATGATTTTCTATCTAAACTCAATACTTATATTTAAATTTACTGTAAAATGGATAAAAAATTCATGTATACATATATATAGTAAATATATTGACTTAAACATTTAATAGATATATATATATACCTCTTGATTATTGTGCTTCACATAGTTGTTTATTTATTTTGAAATTTTGAATAATTTTGATGTATCATTGCTTTACTCTTTAATAACAGTACATATATATATATATATTCATTAATCAATAATATTTGCAACCACCAGACAGTTCTCTAGTTTTAAAGCCACATAACAGCCTGGCAGACACAGCATAAGATAAAGCATTTTTACAAAAAAAATTAAAATAAATTTTAATGTCACTTTAAATTAATATTGTGTTTCTTGTCTCTGTGCAGGTTATTTTTCATGTAATTCTTGAAATAATACAAATATGAAAATTTAATAAATAGCATGTGGCTTTTACATATTTTTTTGCATAATGGACATAATGATAATAAGTCTGAAGACCCATCAACAACCCACTAACCAGGGACTGCACTATTTAATCTGGGTCAGTCCCCAGTAAGAAATGTTCATAATGTGCTGTAGCTTTATTGTCAAAAAAGTTTTGCCTTTTCTCCTTTGTTCTATTTAATAATTATGAATTCCTTTGTACATTGACAAATAATATTTTGTCTTTTCATGTTTAAGCTGAGTTGTCCTGGGCAAACTTATCTTTTTTGTCTGTTGTCCTGGGCTGAGCGGTACTGTTTCCCTATTATATTATTTAATCCTGACACATCATATGGAAAAAATAGAATTATCCCTGTAAAATGGTATTGCCTATTTCAAATTAAAATTTGTCTAAATTGCTACTTTTCAAGAAACTCTATCTCTAAAATATCTATACCGTATGTTCCTAGATTTTAAAATTCATCCTTTCTGGACAAGTATAGCATTACCAGACACTTAATATCCGAGTATAATGGACTTACACTGATAAATTTAGTATCAAAATGATCAGCATGAAAAACTGAACAATTTAAAAAATAGAAGTCTTTCAAATAAAAATTAACAAGTGTCAGATAAATTTATCAGACAATTTTAGTTAATTTTTTTGACAGACTTCTATGTTTTAAAAATTTAAAAATCTTTTGTTCAGTTTTTCATATTGCTAAATTTATTGGTGTAAGTCCACTATACTCTGATATAAAGTCAAAGAGTCTGATAATGTTAAACTTGACTTTCTGGGTACTGTATATTTAACAGATTTTTTATTATTTCTATCATAATACAGTATAATCCTGTTGTAACATACTTGGATGAAACTAAATTCATCTATAACATACCTTTTTTGCATGCCTCTGATTTTTAGTAAACCCTTTGAATATTGGACATCCAATTTTATAAATTTTTGAACTAGCTATAATACAACGTTGTGTAAACATTAAATAAATATACTAATGTTATTATTGATTGATATTTTGAAAATTGAGTTTATTGTTGAATTTGAATAACGTTTTATTAACCTTTTATTAAAATTTTCTATTTACACTAATGTAAGATTTAGATTTAATTTTTGCTTTTTAAATCAATTAATCTTTAATTTCAGAATGAAGTCAATATCAGATCATAAAATGTCTCAAAAGACTTTACTCAGCACTCCCTTTTCTCAATCTTACCAACCAGATGATTTCGAAATGTCAAACAAAGGTCTACTTCCTAATCCCGAAAATATTTCTAATCGAAATAAGGATTCACACGAGCTGTCACTTGGTAGACGAACCCTTTTGGGTCTTCCTCTTCCATCCAATTTTCAAGAATATCAGACAAGTAATACAAGTTTTAAGCAAAACGATTCAAATCGTGAACCATTACTAACAGGTCCTCAACCTTCATCAAATGCTTTGTTATCACAAACACCCAGATCTGATTTTAATCAGTCTCAGACAACAAACGATTCCATTGAGGTGATTCTGGATACCGTAAAACGTCCATTATTTCACACTGACCAGTCTGCAAATCACCCAGCGTTACTAGCACCGCCACTTCTACCACCTCCAAATCAATTTCATGCAAACATTCATGTCAATAAAGCTCCTTCGCCTCATTCTTTTTCTAATGAAAGTATAAATAAGTCACATTCAACTCTTCTTGCAAAACCTCTCCTACCTTCACCAACTCAATTACAATCAAAAATTGATGTAAATAAGCCTCTTCAAAATGTTCAGCATTCTATGAAAGATTTCAATAAATCGGAACAGCAAACGCTTTTGGATGCACCATTACAAAATTCCTCGAATTTGCCTAGCAGACCTACAGTGTATTATCAATCTGATCGGGATTTTAGCAATTCTCCACAAATGAATTTTGTTAAAAATGAGACCCAATCTCTAAACGTATCCAATACATCGTCCCTTCTTGCTACACCATTGATTAATCCAATGTTACTCAAACCTGGTCATGATTTCAGTGTGCCTCCCCCGAATGTGCATCCACCCTTTCCAACATCTCAGTCAGAGGAAACTGTTAACAAGTCTCTATCAGATGAATCTGTTCAACCAAAACGAACTCTATTGTCTTGTCCTACTGCAGCAAAGACTACACAACCGAAGACAATTTTGTTACCCCCTCCACAACATCTTATTCCAAAAGACACAAATCGTCCCAGCGATCTGCCTGAAACAAATATTTCTTTAGATAATATTGCACCGAGTTTGGTTTCAGTCGTGTCAGGCCATGATGTGGATCTTCCACCACCAAAACCCCAGCCAATTTTTTCAATGCCTCCACAATTAAACGTTAATCTATCTTTACCTCCGCCAGATTTTTCGCTTCCACCACCGAACTTTAGTAAAATGGCTCCTCTTCCTGTTCCTCACCAGCCTAATAAATCATTTGTCGATACTTCTAAACCTCCTCCTATTTTTAGAGATATGTCATTCCCTCCACCCAATTTAGTGGGTGGTTCTTTCCCACCAACAAATGTAAGTGTACCACCCCCTAATTTGACCGAATTACAACATCCGTCAATTTCTAATGAACAACAATCTAACCAAGTAAAAGTTTCAGTTTCTCAAATTTCAACCGAAAATCCAACTCTTCAAAGTAGCCATTTAAGACCTGCTGCTCATCCTACAACATTGACTAATACCACACTTCCTCCTCCAAATTGTTTATTAGCTGGACACCAAAGCATCAATAGTGGTCCACCACCTTCTGTGTTTGCGAATTTGCCTAATACTTCTCTGCCGCCTCCAGATATGGATGGATCGCTTCCCTTTCCGTCTACTTCTACAGCTGCTGCTAGTGTTCCAACACCTTCAGTAAGTAGTATAGTCCTTCCAACATCATTTAATTTGCCCCCACCAGGCTATTTAGTTAAAGCTCACCAATTAGAGCAATCTTCATCTGAAGAATCCAAACCGACTGTCACAAAAGACAACTACATAAGCGAGTTAAAAGATTGGTACCAGCAAATAGAAGACTACGAACAGCAAATGTTGGAGTATTTTGAAATGTGTGCGAGTAAATTACGTGTGTGGTATGAAAATGGTGGAGACAAAACTACGGAATATCGTTCTGAATATGCTAAACTCACTGAGGAGTATGACAAGTATATGGATTACATGAAAACCCTAAAAGAGTATTATGGTAAACAAGTTGCAGATATTAAACAAATAACTTCAACTGATGAACCAACAACTACTGAAAAACAAGATGAAAATATTACCAAAACAGTAGACCAAGCTTCCACATCAGTAGAAACTGGATCTAAGACTAATACGGAGAAAGTAATGGAAGCAGTTATGCCTGAGGTTACAAAATCTCAGGATATAGTTTCTCAACCAACGACTGATATTGCATCGGAAAAAGCGCCCGAATATGAAAATGAAAACAACAATTTTAAGCCAAAACCACCAATTGAAGTCGATAATAGCATCCCACCCCCGCCTCCCGTAAAACCCGATGAGACGGTAGCCCCTCCTTCTGAAGGTACTGAAGCTGATAGTTCAACTCCCACAGAATACTACAAAGAATACTACAAAAAGATGATAGATTATTTTTCTGGTCTTCTCAATACTATGGGTCAACAACCCGTTTCTCCTGGAGAAGAAAATTCTGGAACACAAACAATTGCTAATGTGGATCAAGATCGCGAATCTATAGATACTTCCGAAAATGAAGAAAAACAAAAACTAAACAAGGTGATAGTTTTTTATTTATTGTACGTATAATTAATATTTGCAATATATACAGTTTTATTCTTATTTAGAATCAACGAAAGAAGCTTAGTCGAAAGAATAGAAAATGTATTGAAAAACAAACAGTCAAAGGAAAAGGGAAATCCACACAGCGATTAGAGGATCCCAAACCGGTATCCAAAGAAACTGGTGAAGCTAAGGCCCCACCATCATCGATGCAAAGCGCGGTTCCCCAACCCGCTTTCGTACCACAGTACCCTCCCATGCAAATGCCCCCAATACAGATGCCTCCCGTGATGAATCAGACGTTTGATCCGTCCCGCCCACCTCCAGACTATCCAGCAGAATCACAGGCCATGTTCCAACAGTTTATGACCTCTAATTATGGTGCTGGAGACTGGTCCGGTATGGCCACCTCTTTGGTCCAGCAGCATCAAGCTCATGATATCGAAGGAACAGCCAATGCAGGTTTCAATTGGGCCGAGCTCATTCGTCGGAGTAGTCAATATGCAACTCAGAAAAAATCAATGTCCAAACCCCCGGAACCACCGTTTGAATTGTATTCGAACAGTTCTACCGCCCATTCATCCTCCGTGCAGAACAAAGGAGTTGCGGGTATTCTTCAATATCAGAGTGAGGATGTAATGAGTGATGACGAGCTAATTGGGGCACCAGTGCGATGCGAAGATTGTCAGTTGACACTACCAAACGACGAAGCATATGCCCACCATCTCCGTGATCTTCGTCATTTGCATAAAACGGGTCGCGGCAAAAGCAAGTTAACCAAACGAGTTCTAGAAGAAGAGGAGAGGGCTAAAAAAGAAGCAGTAAGTTACAATTCTTTTAAATCGTTAGATTTATCAAGGATGTAGGTTTAAAAATGGAACAGTTTCGATTTATGTCCTTTTCATGCGGAACCTTAGAGCGAAATCAAAATTTCATATTTTTTGTAATTTTTAACAACCCGATTTTTTTTACTACAAAGTCAGTGTAGTATAAAAAATTTAATACGTTTGTATGAAAATCAAATACGCGCATTTTACAAGTTGTTTACGAATATTATAACTACTCCACCTGTCCAATTCTACACCCTTCAGTCAAAAACTTTAGAATAAAAAATTAAAATTCGATAAAGTTATTAATTAGGCCAAATGGTATAATTCGTATAAAACATTGTAAAACATCCATACCTTAAGACGAAGCTGAAAACCCCCTTCCCCTTAACGCAGGAATCGCGTGCACGCTCATATTAAACACAAAATGTAGTTTTTTAAAAAACATTAATTGGTTTCTATTAAAGCGAAATCGTTAATTAAAATATTGTCCATAGAGTAATTCATTCTATTTCCTCTCCATATTTTGTTTAATTACATTTTTTCGGTAAATGTGCGTTTATTTAAAAAAATCTTTTATTAAACTGAATTGACATTATGTACACTGATCTATTTATTATATTAATATTTTATTTTGTATAACGGTAGGGAAGAAAAGTGTGCAAATGTTGATACCAAATTAGAACTTTAATAAGGATACAAATTTATATAAACTTCATTTATTAGTATTGGTATATTTATATTCACAAATCCTCATTATTTACTTTACAGCTTGAACAAGAAGCTCAACACATGGAAAAGGTGATGAGTCAATTCAAGTGCGAAAAGAGGAAAGGTCTGGGGCTCTCAGGATCTCACTACTGCACTGTAAGTTTATTTATACCATAACAATTAGTACGAGTTTACATTAAATTTCAGTAATTTTTATAATTCAATTAATAGAAAACGTTGGTTTGTATGGTATTGGTGCCGTTGTATATAATTATTCGAATTAATAATGTAATAATTATCAAAATTTGTCAAAATATTGATTAGTATACTTACTAATTATAAAAATATTATTGTCTTTTAAATTTTATTTATTTTGAAATATGTGAACTTTTGTAAAATTGTATCTGCTAAATTTGGTTATTTTATTTCTCATATAATTAAGAATATTATTTACAGTGGAATCTCGATAACTTTCAATCCAAATAGATTAGCCAAATGAACTGATTGTATAGTTATTACTGATTAATATTAAATAATATATTGACGGATTAATCGGATTCGACTAAAATTATAATTTTTCTTTGTTCTTATTTTATGTTGGGTCCAATATCTAATATGTTTGTAATCAATTATATTGCGTATTTCCTCAGGTGCTTCTGGGCTATCATCAGTGGATTTATCTGCACATCTATTTCTTTAAAATGCAATATGTTAATAACCTTTGTTTTATAAGCCTTTGTTGATCGACACGAATATAATACAGTTAGTTTTGTTTTTAACTGACAGACTTGTCAGAATAATTGACTATTTTGTTTGCTGAGTTGGTAAGTATAGAATTTAAGTATATTCAAAATGAAAATTGTTATTATTATTATTTTCATCAAACTGCGTATTGACTGTGAATGTATAATTTAAATTATCTTTCCTTTAACATTTTACTTTCACTATCTCTACATACACTATGATATTACTATACAAATATTGAAACATGTTAATTCTCGATAAATTATTCAAATAGTTTTGATTTATAATTTATTATAAAAACTTTCTTTTGCAATTCATCGGGTTTTTGACAAACCGTCGTATGAGGTCAAAAGTTAATTTTTTAAGAAATTAATTTTAAAAATCCAATTTGTTCACGCTAGTATCAAGGAAACATTTAAAAAGACACATTAAGAGGTAACTAAGTTTTCAAACTAAGAGGAATACCCCCGAAGTAATTTAAAGTTATATTTCTCATTCTCTGTTATCTGTGACATCACATTGTTATTTTAACAGAGTTTTGAAATTATTTGTAATTTATATATTTATACATTTACGCATTTCCACAATATCTATAGAATAAAAAAAATCCCCTCAACACATGAAGTTTCTTTATCATATAAATAAGCATATTATGTTTAACAGCCCAATACAAATAAATTATTTTAAAAAAATGTTACATGTACACATTATATAATAGTTTATTGAATACAAATATTAACAATTACAAATAAAAACACAAGTTCAAATGATATTATAACTCACATAATGACATTGAATTTTTTGTTTGCGCACGGGTTTACGCATTATATAGCGTTCTTGGATTATGGATGAATCTATTTATGAATTTTGATTAACGGAACTCAACCACGAATCAACATTGTATACATTGATAATTGATAATGAACATACTTTAAACATGGAAGGAACTTTTATTTACTATTATCAACAATCCGGCGATCAAAATCAAAAATATCATCCTGATTATAATCTGTTTTAAAGTGATATCATTGTAAATTTAACTATAGTTAATTATTAATTAATTTTATAGTTTGACTACTTTTATTGAATTTCATTAATTCTGATGATTTTGAAACCAACAAAATGAATGCAAATTAAGGAGAAGAATTAAGAAGAAATATATGAAACTGAGATACTTTTTCATTGAAATTTGAATAAAATGTTGCGGATTTGTTGTCTTCGATTTTCGGAACATATTTTTAACCATCTTTGCCATACAAATTCGCCCAAAAGACTATTTAATGATAACTAATGAGCAGCATAACAATCAATATTCATGTTATTGTTTGATTAGTTTTTTTGAAATATATATATAAAATTAATAATCATACTATAAGATTGTTTTTTCTTTACATGGAATAGCTCAGTGCAGTAAAATACGATTACAACAAGATTGAAAGGACTGTTAGAATATGTTTGTTGTATAGAGAGTTTGGCTGGACATATTTAATTGCTAGTTAGAACCATTGATATCGTAATTAACTTCACTAGATTAGCAAGCTACTACGCATTATACGTAAGACAACATCCGAAATAAAAACGGCCAATTCTCCAGAAAAACATATTGTTATAAATATAGCATAAACGACTATCCGGACTCATAATATGTAAAGTGCAATGGTATATTGACCGATTTGGTATACTTCTCAGATCTATATTAGTAAAATTATGGGACGAACGAGATTTCACCATTTTGTCTTTTTGCCCGTTTTTATTCCGGACATAATTTAATTACGTTTGCCGATCTAGATTCTTGTTATTGTTAAGTGGATTATACTGTAGTAGGCTTTTGCCAATAACATTATGTGGGTAATTATCCTTTTTTTCCTTATTCTTGATTCTTTTCTAAACTTAATTTTCATTTCGCCAATTCTTCAATAAATATTTTGGATATTACATTAAATGGAGTTCAATGAATAATTTATTTTGAGTTGTCATTTGAATCTCGGAATACATTTTAATAACCATCACTTGTGTTCAATTAATTTTTCCTGTGTACATATTATCATAATAGTTTGTCTATTTACTCATTTTATATATATCTATTTAGTGTGTTACTGGTGTTAAAATTAAACTCATTCATTTTGTCTTTACAATTTACATATGTTAGGCCTTTTCAAAAGATTAATTATGTTTATTTATGTTATAAAGTCTTTCCGAAATAATTTTTTTATTGTTGTCAATGGTTTCTTTTGCCATTTAACTAAAAACTTGCTTTGATTGCCAATTTAAATTTGATTTAAAACATATATATATATATAATTAAATTTTAGTGCTCTAATACCTAAATTAGTTCTATTTATATTGATGTATCTGAAGTATTCGGAGATCACGAATATATCAGCTATATTTTTATTCCTTTGTTCAGTCTTGTATTGTTATTAAATCATAGTTTAAAGTTTTGTATTTTACCATTTCGACAATTTAAAAAATAATTCATCGCTTTATTTAATATTAATTTCATTTGCATGGCTGTTTCTATAAAAAATATTAATACAATTGTGTATTCTTTCTTTATTATTATTTTAAAGGTACACATTTGTTTTCGAATATTTATGTTAGAAATAAAATACACATTTATATCATTACATTTATTAAATTACGTAATTATGACGAAAATTTTAATTAGGAACACATATCCATAATATATTTTATGTTTACATTCGAATAATGATTAATATCTAGAAAATAGATACATGTACATTTAATTTTTTTATGAATTAGAAGAAATTCATGATAACATAGATAATAAATTAATAGTTAACACTCAATTTCTTTTACGTAATGGAGTAAACATTCACAAACAACAATCCAAATGATTCTCCCAAAGGGTACTCGTTACTGCTTATTTTATATTTAGGTTTTTCAACAAAATTATGTTTTATCTGAAAATATATACCTACAGATATTATCTATTTAGGAAATATCCACTTGATAAGAAATATAAATTTCAATAAGTGAAGTAATGTTTCAATAACATTTCAAAATACACATACATTTATGCAGGAATGGGAATTTTCCAAATATTTTTATATACTTTTTTTTGTATAATGTTAATTACGTTTAATTGTGGCTTTCCAGTTCTCACATGTTCCCATCCCTGAATATACTATTAAAAAAGGTTGTATTATTCTTTATTAGTCTATTGAACTTCTGCATTTATTTTAAATGTGTTTGATTTCAGGTAGAAGTTTCTTATTTCACATATTGTTTAAATTTATTTTTTATTCATGCCATTGAACGAATGTCTAAATTAATATGCTTGTGTTTGACTCCCTAATAAAGATGTCTAAAATCAATGTTTATTTCTCATTGGACAGCTGTGTAATGTCGAATGTACATCGGAAAAAGCACTGGATTATCATCTTCAAGGAAACAAGCACGTCAGAAACTTGGAGCAGGTTGTACAAACAGGTTTGTGTCTCTTTTTGTGCGAGTTTTATATGCATTTTTATATAAATTTATGTGGTTTTTAAATATCGATTTGATTATCATCGATTTAAAAATTAGTATAAAAGTCGTCGGTCTGTTTTTTGTTGTTCTTAATTTATTTTTAATTGTCACAAATTATTGATCTTCCAGGAGCCAAGTCACTCGTCAAGAAGCATCGTCGAAAGGCTCCCATTCGCATCCAGTCCATTTTGGACACGTGTTTGGAAGCTCTGATTGGACTCAACTATGTAATAGAGTATCAGAGGACGGATCCGTTGGCCCCTTGTCGCTACTACTGCGAACTTTGTGACCACCGGTTCAAACCACAAGATGTAATCAGCCACGTTACTGGTGCCCTTCATCGCAAAACTTTTATGGTCAGTTTCTAAATAGATACTCTTTCATAATATTATCTGCTTTGTTTGAATTAACTCTAAAGTAGTATTGGCTGTGTCTTAATACAGAAATACAACTATCACGACATGTACGAGATCCTGGATCAGGACTGCAGTCCAGAGGAGATCAAGATGAAGAGGCTGGACGTGTTCGCCCGAAAGCTCGAAGAGTATGAGGGTAGGAAGCGCCTCTGTGTACGAAATGAAGTCACTGGTCCGGAATTAAGAAAAGAAAAAGAGAAAGTCATTGAAGAGAAAAGAAAAGAAAAAGAGGTAAGTTATAAGTATACTTTCTGAAGTTTCATACGCTGGTTTAAAACTACTTAATATGGAAATCAGATCCTCCTGAATACTTAATGATTATAATTATTGAACTGGATTAACTATTAAAAACCTAAACAAAATTATAATTGTACAATAACAAATATTTTTAATGAACTTTTATATTATAATCAGGCCTTCCAGGAGCCTAAAAAGCCTACATTTTTATATTATAAAAATGAATACATCCTACTTACTCCCTTTAGGAAAGAGATCGCATTCGTCGCGAAGCCGCTCAAGAGTTGGCCATAAAGCGGAACGAGAAACGCAAACTTCGTCGAAGGGAACGCAAACTGGAACGTCGACGTGCCGCCAACGAGGAACGGGAACGTCGGCTCCGGGAACTAGCCGCCCAGGGTGACATGGAAGACGGGGAGATCCTCTCGGACGAGGAGGAGGGAGAAAAGGACATCCCGAAGTCGACTTCGAGACGTGAGCGTCGTAACCGGCATTCTGATGCGGAGTCGGAGGCAGAGAGTGGAGCGGTGACTTCCTCTTCGGTTAGTAGTAGACGGAGCAGATCTTCGAGTCGGTCGTCGTCTTCCTCCTCCGAGGGAAGTGATGAAGACCAGGAAAGTGCCGAAGAGGGCGAGTTACCACCGGATCCGGAAGATGAGAGGTTGGAAGAGGAGGGGGAGCTTATTGGTGACCTGGAGTTGGCTGAGTTTGAGGAGCTGGCGTCCACTGAGAAGAAGCCACTTACCATACAATTGTCGGAAGATCAAGAGAGGGTCGAGTTTATGTAAGATTTAAATAGATTATTATGTTAATTAAAATTGTAATATGTCATTCCGTTAGCATAAGTAAACCGATTATATAAAATAACATTAAAGATAATACGTAGATATAATATGTTGATTTACGAACAGATAATAACAGATTATCGATCCACTATCTGTTTTATTGGTCTTGCATTTTAGTAGATTATATAAATAAATTATAATTTAAAAACGCTTGTTACCCCTTCATTTGATTTACCTGAATCATACCTATAAAGAATTACATTTTTTGTGTATATAATTAATAGTTTTTTGTGTATTTTATTCAGTCGTCGTCTTAAAGATAAGAAAATGTTCAAGTTGAAGGAGGCCGGCCAAGATGCTATGGCTCATTTCTTGTTCGAGGCGGACTGGGTGGTGGAACGAAGTCGCGTGGCCGAGGCAGAGAAGAAGGCCCGAGAGTCGTCACTTCGGGAGGAGAAAAAGCGACTGGCCGAGGAGGAGCGAAAGAAGCGGATAGCAGATGAAATGATCAAGGAGCAACGAGCTATTGCCGCGGCAAAATCCCAGAGAGCTATGAAAGCTGTTGGAGCTCCCATGCGTCAGGGGTGAGTACCGAGTAGCTAGTAATACCGTCATCTAGAACAGTTTTATTCTTTTTACATCCGACCATTTCTCTCTCTGCAGGAATGTTCCCAATTGTGGTTCAAATGCTCCCTTTATCCTTCCACCCTTATCTGGTGAAATGGGACCCTCCCGCGATCAGTCCATAGATCGGTTTTCGAGACCTCCACCGATGATGCTCCCTCCACAGCTCCAGCAAAACTTACCCCAGATGATGCCAATGATGACCACAGAGATGAGACCAGAACAGTGGATACAACCTGAGATGGTAGTCCAGCCACCACCGAATAAGGTAGAACTTGTCTCATACAAAATTATGTGTTAATCTGGTTAATTTAACTTTAATTAAATGAAAGTTTTGAAATGAATATTTAAGTTCTGTATTTTAATTATTATTGTGCAGCTGGATGTGGAACCTCGTCAACTGATCAAGTACGATGAAGGACCCAAGGAACAACGTCGACGTCCACTTCTAGATAAAAAACGAGCTCGGCAAATGATTCCCGATTCAAATTCTAAAACTGGTGCGCGCGTTATTTAACTCTGACTTTATTTCTATTATGCCTTTTAGTGAAATCTTTTGACTCTTCAGGTTTTGGGGGTGCGCCAAAAAAGGCTCGCATGACCGTTCCACTCTTGGAAACTCCAGCTACCGGGAATAAACCAGCTCCTCCGGCTCAAATACTTGCACAACGTGCTTACACAGGGGAAGAGTTAGAAGATGTGCCGCCGGTAACTGTGAAACAGGGCATTCTTAGTACGCCACCAAGTGGGGCAGAAGATCTTCGCAAGAGAGCGACCCTGTTGGAAACACCCGAAGCGCAAGTTTCGAATAACTCGAAGAGGCCATCAGAAGAGCCTACTAAGACCAGCCTCTTACAAACACCCCGCGAAGAATTGCAACCAAATAAAATGTCATTGCTGAAGACACCGATAGATAAACAGACTTCAGATATTCAGTCTAAAACTCTGTTGAAAACCCCATCAACTAATGTGGAAGCTGCACCAATGATTAATCCTCCACTACCGAACTACGAACCTCTGGATTTGGCACCGCCCCCTCCTGCCAAGAAGTCGACTATGGGTCTCTTTGCCGAACCAGAGGAACTAGTCCGTCAGTATTCGGCGAAGACCGATGAGTTTGTCGCTAGGGAGAATAAAAAAGAACATCATCCCACCGAAGGTATACTACCCAACCCATCGAGGCCATTGAAGCAGTCTGGTATCTTGCCACCACCATCCAACATTGCTCAACAGATGAGTGGATTACTACCGAAACCGGAGATTAAGCAAAAGGTTGTTTCAACACAACCACCAAGCAAGACAATCGGTCTTCTACCAGATCCTTCCATCTTGCTCCATCGTAAGAAGAAACCCGATACTTCCACATCATCCCACGCCCCGCCGCCATCTCAACGACCGACATTACTTGGTGACAATAAGCAGAACACGCCGGGCCTTCTGCGTCATCCATCCACAATACAACGCAGTTCACTGCTCATACCCCCTTCACAACTCATTTCCAACAAACGTCAGAAACTTCATACACCCAGCTCGGCTGCTGATAACACCATGTTGTCACAGCTATCGGAACCCAAATCTTACGCGGATCAATCCCGAAAGACACTGCTAACACAACCTACTAAAGACAAGACGAAGACACTGCCCGACATCGACTTTGACCAATTGAAAGCTATCCTGGGAACGGTGAAAACCCTGTCTGCTCCTGCGCCGCAACCTACCTCGCATCCTTTTGCACGGAGAGTGTTACAAGCAACACCAATGGATTCGCAAAAACAGAGCGCCAGTATTTTGCCTACACCTTCGCTACTCTCGAGTCAATTGAACAGTGCAGGAGGGGCCCCGAAACGAAGCGTTCTTCTCCCTCCTCCCTGTGGACTTCTGCCGCCGCCAACGCAAGCTCCACAGGTAGGTAGTAATTATTTGATTCGTGTCATTTATTGAATGATTTCTGTTTGTAACTTTCTGATCTAATAATATAGTATTATTATTGTTTATAAAACATTACAACATAATATTTGCGTATATGTATAATATTACATATATATTATTTTGATATTGATAGTTTACATTGAACTTCAATAGAAGGTAAGGTTTGTTTTATAATATAGTTATCATTAAAATACTTAAAAATTAGAGATTTAAATTTAGCAATTTTTAAAGTCAATTTGTCTGACAATTTGTTTTGGCTTGACATTTTTTACTCAATAATTGTATTCTCAAAAACGAATCTTATTAATTTATCCGTTATTGTAATTTTCGAATTACGTTATAATTAGTTATAATTTTTTGTTATAAAAACATTATCCATATTATTATCAATTACATTAGTTGTATGTTTCATTACAGGTTCAAGGACGACAACCGTTTCATGGGTTCCAGGGTTATCAATAACATTTGAAATGGATGAAACTGAGTAATTTGTTTTATACGTCAAGATTTTTATATTTGTTTGTAATCTTCAATCACTACCATATTTCGTTAATGTTATTTTTATGCTGTTATTATGTGTTACAACAATAATCATGCCCAAAATGGTTTTATTTTTTTAAATATGTATTATTGTATTTATCCTATGTGAAATTTGAAGGAAAGATTGTATTACACGCTTTGTTATTATTATTAAAACTGGGGTTTTAGGTTGGAAGTTAAAAATGTTCATATTTTGTATCAAATAGTGAACTAGAAACTTTTTTTCATATAAAAAATTTCACAACTTTTTTAAACATAAATAAATGTGTTCCCATATTTCGTTAAGATGCGTTTTTTTGAATATTTAATTTGTAATCTGCATCTATAAAAGTAAAAAAATCCAATTTTACGTGTCATAAAATCTTTCTATACCTTTTAATCTGCCGTAATATTAGAAAGAGTACTTGAACAAAATTTACAGCAAAATTAAATTTATAATTAATGATAGATAAAATAAACCGTGCTTTTGCAACCAACTCCGTCACAATCATGGGGAAAGAATACACCATTAGGTGGTCAATATGTCTACATAAAATTCTAAGAAAAAATCTAATAAATTTTAATAATAACTAAATGCTTAGGTTTCTTGCTCATTATCTAAACGATATGGACTATTGTCTACTTTATATATTATTAGTAGATTCATTCTCATGTAAAACCTTGCTATGATCTTTTTAATAAATAAAATTTATCGTTTGATTCGGTATCTCTTTTTACTAATGTTCCTCTCAACCTTACCTAAGTAGATTTTATAGAACTTGAATCTTGCAATAATTTTTCAATGTATACTTTGTGTCTTAATGATCTTATAAAGCTTGCTCTCGCTCTTACAGGTTCTATAAATCCTGTTTTTAGGATAGATATGGTGACATTTTAGCGGTTGTTAACTCGGATTTAAAGCTTTTTAGTCTTTATTTTTTAACCTATTGCGTTTTACTCATGAATGGGGAATTAATACTTTTTCGATTTCTTAATGTTATAATAATTAAATCTTTCCTTTTCAAAAAGTTTAATTTTAAAAGTCATTATTAAAATTAATATAAAAATTAGTTTTACTCAAGGTTTATTTTAACGCACCATTATAATTTCTAATATAGACTTTTAAGAATAGATATAAATCTTCGTCTTTTTCACCCTGTTCCGATTTAAATCCTTCTAACAATAAAAAAACGCTTTTCTACCTGTAATAAAATATTTGTTCCTTAAGTATTTTTTTATATTCAATTGCCCCAATAAATATTTATCTTTTTTTTTAATTCCAATAATATATTAATTTTACCTTTCCTTCGACTATTAAATCTTATTTGTAACACCCCTAAAATAATTATTAAAACGAGTTCACAAAATTTCCTATAATGATTACCCCAAATTTTAAGTCTGGTGAAAGCGCTGCGGAACAGAATTAAGTCAGCTATTATTAAATGTAATTATAAATAATGCCTTAGCTGTTCACTGTATGAATACCAGACATATTCTATCAATTTTTATTCACATGCATTACAATTATTCACCAATCAATGAGGCGTTGTTGAAGCAGCTTTTGTCAATTTTCACAATAGCAAAATATGTATTAATCTCAACTCAGAATTTTTCAATATTAATCGTACAATATTTCCATATTAATAGTATATTAAGTGATTCTGAGTTAAAGTTTATTAGTTACATATATATAAAGTGATTTGTTCTCAATTTATTTTAACCATCTCATTGTGTAATTATTCTCCCATGATTATGTGACAATTTGTCACGAAATTTTGTGTTATTTATCAATAAATATATTTTATCATTCAAAGTGAGTTTACCTCAAAGAATACTTAGTTTTATCAAAAAGATTTCAACAAATAAGTAAACAAAATGCATATATTGAAATCTGTCATAGATATATATAGGCACATACAATATTGTAGAAAGACGTGATTGCATCAGTGAAGAAAAGTACTTTGATTTGAATAGCATGATTGGTTAATTGTTATTAAATGTGGAAAAAAAATATTGCTGGTGAATCATATATCAACCAGCAATGAATAACACAGCCATCAAAAATAAAAAATTCATGAGCCAAAAGTGACAAAATGCGAGAATTATTTCAGAAAATGAGATATTTCAGAAATTTTTATAATGATCTTACAACGATAAGTAGGTATATAAGTAACATAGAATACTTAATATAAAATATTATATTCTCTACTAGAACTGAATACAATCCAAAAAACATTTTTTATTATCTTGCTAAGATATTTTAAATGAAATTACTAGTTAATAATTAAAAAAATTTAATTTAATTATACTAGCTAAATCTTTATTCAGTGAATTTACACAATTAAATTTGGGAATTCTGTTTTGTTTCAAAACTAGAACATTTTTGCAACCTTTTGTTCCTGACATTTAGATTTCAGTTCAAGTAGAGAAGACTGTTAACAGTTATTAAAGTCTATATAGTTGTTCATCTATATATTCAGTAGTCATATTTCAGTGATTGAGGACAAATTTTATACAGAAAATATTGCAAGCTCACAATCGCTAAAGTTAGATGTCCATTCAATTACAATACAAATAGCTTTTAATTAAAAAATGATAAATACCATTAAGTCGTGTATTACTGGAATTTTCTTTTATATATAAGTGTACTAAAAAGGAATAACTCAGTAGCAGACAGAATATTTAAAAGGGAGTTTGCGAGTGTCAGTTATTATTCAATACCAAATCCTTCGGAGTTTTCGATCGCTATGAGCATGTTAAGCTTGAGAACCTTTTTGTCCTTATAGGGAGGTAAAATGAGTTGGTTGAAACAGGTGTGTGACATCGGCAACCTGAAAATAGCATTGAAAGGTTTAAAAGAAGGTGATAAAGTGCGCGTGGTGAAGACATGGTATTTGTTTTATTTACATGGCAGTGTTGTCGGTTTTAGTGATTCTAAATTGCATTTCTTGTATTCCGCCGACAGGAATACGATCACTTCCAGTTGTGAAGTGAAGAAACAATTTCTGCAACTCTAGCGACAGCTCTGAAAGTACTTCCCAGAAGAACCTGACAAGAAGAGAGATGATATTGACATTTACATTAAAACAAATAAAATAATTATGAATTCGGATGTATATTTCTTTTCTAGATTACTATTTTTTAGTCATTACATACTTTATAGTGACATCTGTTGCTTTATATCCATCGTAAACGGTAACTTTTGATAAATCACCAATAACAAATTCGGTAGATCCACAGACAAGATTTTCTACTTCTTCAGGTCGAAGCATCTAAATTATTGATATTAATAAATAATTAATATACTACTGCCGATACTATAAGAAGAATAAAAAAAAACATTTTAACTTACAATTAAGGCATTTGAGGCACATACTGAATGAAAACCATGGTAGAAAGCTCGAAATTGATAATAAATCATTTTGTTGAGGAGGAAGTCACAGTAGAGTTCGACATATTCTAAATTATAAAAAAGAATTAAAATTGCATATTTTATTGGTAAATTTTATTGGTTTGTTTTATAGTAAATTTTACCCTTCCTATTCTGATTAGTGACTGGAATATTGGCTCCATTAGTCTTTAGATCATGCTGAGTTGTGTTGTCTGGTTCTTGATAAGTCACTTGGAATGTCGCACACATATCTTCTTCAACGTTCCCTTCGTAGCGAAGAAGTTCTCGCAGTCCGTGTGCCAAATCCTGCCCAGGTATAAGACAAATTAAATATATAACCAAAAACTGTAAAACAATTACTTTTTTTAGATAAAACTAGTTAGTTGTATTGAAACAATGCTTTTATTGAACATTAATGTGAACAATTTTTTTCTACTGAAGATAATTTGTTAGTTGTATATACTTAATCGCAATTATCACATTACTCTATCATATAAATATTTTAGAAGTTAGCTATATATTCCGTTGTGAATATTTTTTGAGTACAAAATTCTCCATTTTATATCAAATATTTTATTCGGTATTATCGTTCAGTATTTACCTAAAATAATTTTTATTGAAATATATGTCCTAGCTATATTGTCCTATTGTAAATTTTCAAAATATATTTATTATTCACTGACTAAGTATATCATCATTAATTGTTGAGTTTTATATTTAAATGCAAAATAATTCTGTTTTGTGTAAATAAAACTGTTGTTTCAGAACGGGCTCCAACAATTTAAAATTCAATCCAATATACGTCAACTTTTAAGCTAATATTCGTATTTTGCTGATATATAAATATGCAGACTTAAATATATGATTGTAATTGACTTTATAACAAAGGTTTACTCTTATAAAAAGAAAAAGGAATTTATACCTGGATGCAATTGGATAAGGGGGTTATTCAGTCAATATTGTTAATAATACTTTCCTAACCTTTAGAGAAAAAGTCATCACATAGGTAGCCTAGCTCTAGAAATATTCAAATAGTAAATAATTAATTTGATATCGGATTACAACAGTTCAGTTAATATAGTTTCTATAAAATGTCTTCCTTCCTTCTCAATGTTGTAGAACGGTAAAAGGAGAAAAAAGAATATTTATGACAAGAGAAAAAAATTATGAAATACCTATTGTATTTATATCTGTAAAAATCAATAATAAATATTTTTATGAAATTGGTAATCTAAAACTTTACGTTATAGGGTCACCATTGTTTTATTTATAAAACGAAATGCAATAGTTAGTAATAAAAAATATAAACTAATTAACGAGATGTGTCACTTGACATAATTAACATTCCATGTAGAACATCTGACTGTTTCTTGAAACCTTGCTCCACTTACCGGGAAAGGCACTTCTAGATCCTGCAATGAAACTGGACAGACTCCCACAACCGCGTCGGGAATGGAGGACGGAACTACAGCAGGTGAAAGCAGTTTGCGGTAGGTGATGGGTGGGAAGCGAATGTCCAGGTTGATTGAGTTGTACACGGCCAAACCCATGAGAACACCAACCAGGTGGAATTCCTGAAAAATAATTCAGTTGAAATGTGGAACACATAATTATACAATTTTAACTGTCAAGTATATATTAGAATAACTTCAAGTTCTTCTTAATTATACTTGGTGACTTCGGGTTCGTCCGGTCTGAAGCCAGAAGACCCGAGCCTTTCTGTCATAGGAGAACATGCCATAGGTCGGCCGGAACACCTGTTTAATGAGCAGTTGGAACCACTCTTTGGTGAGACCGCCCATGTCCAGGCCGGGCTCTCCAGCGAATACAACACGCAGTTTCTTCTTGAGGTCCTGGCTCTTCCGCGAGATCTAACAGTCAGTGTGTAAGAGGTGTCATTTGTAATAGGGATGTCAAAGGATTCTTTTATAAACTAGAAGTAAAAGTAATCATGATTAAAAATGAACTATGAAAAATTGTATAACAAATATTTGTTAAAATTATAAATAAAAGATAATTTACTTTTGCATTAATTTTCTACAGATAAATAAATGTGCTCAGTTTTTATCTACTTCAAAATTAAAACAAAAACAATAGCATTGAAACGTTCAACCAGTTTTATCTCAACAAATTATATCTAAAAATAATTAAAAAAAAACATTATACCACCATTTTATATAATTAAACAATTCTATATCTGAATTGTTGTTACGTTTCCGTTCTAGAGAACTCCCAAAGTGATTTATAATTTATAAATAATTTTGTGCTCTAGAAAACATACTATTTATATATATGTATATTCTCGGGACTTCATCTCAATATGTTTTCTAACAATTCTGTATCTAAGTGATTTCCAAAAAATGTAAACAAGGTTGCAGACTGAATGACGATGTTATCTTAAGTATACTTCTTTCTCCATACTCTCATCACCACTAATCACAGGTCTAGCACTGACTATTACCCACAACAACCCCATACCCTTCTTACACCCACCCACCCCCCTCATATTGCTAAATCATCATTGTCGCAGTCTAGAAAGGCACAATCAAATGGAGAAAAGACATCACTTATTCTTCATCTCCAGAGCGTGGGGGGAAACACTAAAGTATATCGGTTGAGATGGAGATTGGGAGAAAACAATTCATTTATTACGTTGTTGTTAGGGCGAAGTGACAACGGAACAGCCGTCTGAAACATTACATAGTTGGTGTTTCCTATAACCAACATTTTTTAATCCTCTCGACGAAATTTAGACAAACATATACCTGCTGAATGACTTGAAAAAGAATAACAAACAATGGTGGGTTTGGTGAAAAGGGGTTTCTACCTTCTAGTAGAGCTAAGAGAAAGGGAAGGACAACGATGTACATTCTTTACTCCGATGGTAAACGGTGGAGCCGACGACTTGCAAACAGAATGGGATGAATTAGGTACCTATTGTGTAACACAATCATGTTTTAGATATAGAAAACTTAACTGAAACTGTAATTAAATAGTTATACGGGGATGTTTGTTACATTTAGGATCAATACCAGTTTAGAGGGGTGTTTTATAAAAAGCAGATAATGGAAGTTCGATTTAACCCCTAAATATTGAAGAAACACATTTTTAGACGATTACAAACCTTAGAAAAATCCAATTTATTGACAAGAGAAATGCAGTGTGATAATTAAAGAATTTTGATACTTTTCCAGCAGCATATAATTATAAATATATACCTCGGTCATGGAGTCGGTGACAAGATGCGAACGTCGAACGTTGAGGTTGAGGAAGAGCATCGTGATATCAGGCATCTCCTTCCGCTGGACACGATCCACGAGTGTCTTCCTGGCCATCACCAGCATCTGCTGTTCCGAGTCTCTCTAAGAGAGAAAAAAACAACTTTTTGCAAACTTGAAACACTAAAAAACGAAGTTTACACCAGCATGAAATACCAGCAGTAATCCTTGCTTTAATCATAAATAATCATTTTGATGTCTGCTGTTTTAATTTATTTCAAGGATTACAGGTGGTTTTCTTGTTAATAATATATCCGTACAAAAAATACAATAGCAGCTATTTGTAAGCGAGACTTTTAATCTAGTGAGTAAAAAATTATTATATATTATTGAAAATGTGAAAAGCAGAAAATAGTCCATTTATAAGACAGTGTTACAACATATAATTACGTCATACTCATAGGTTCTCATAAAGTCACATATGTGTATTTCTTTCTTCAAAAAATGGTTTAGTATATTTCGCACTACCAACAAAAAATAATAAAAAAAGTTTACTATAATTTTCCGTCCAATAAATAGCGGGGCGGGGTCTTTTTTGAGAAAAATGATGACGTCATCGATGAATACAGGAGACAATTTATTACAATTTATTACAGGAGACCAATATTTTTAATTTTTTAAACTTTGGTTGACATCTCTGAAGTTTAAGATTTCTAAAAATATGTGGTTTTCTTTAGTTTTATAAAGATAAACAAAATTATAACACTCTAAACCGAAATAATATTTTTCAAAAAATGAAGAAATGTGTACCTGAATCTGTTACTTAGGTAGTAAAAATTTATGACAGCACTACTTTTTTTCTTTAATCAAATATGTTTTCTTATCCTCCGGAATTTTAGGCCATCCTAAAAAATTAGTGTCCTCTTTCTGTCGGGGCGGGGTGCCATAAAATAAATGTGTAGGCCAGTTTAGGAATACTGGTGCCCGGATTATAAAAGGATTTGCCTGCAGGTATAGTAACTTAATCAATGGATAATAAATCCTACTTGTAATATCATTCGTTTAGCTTGAATACTCAGCACGTAGGGGTACTGACAAAAACTGAAACCCGCCCGCGGCCCCGGATTCTGCCACGCTGCGTATTCAGCGGAGAGGTCGAGGTGGTCCAGGGTGTGATTGTAGAACTCCGAGTAGGGCAGGATGGGTGGGCAGCGAGGGGTTTCATTGGCAGCATAGAGGAGGGCCATCACCCGCACACAAGAGGGTATCCACCAGGAGCACTTGTTCAGCGGAGGGAGGTTGGCCTTGGCCGGTGGGAACAGCCGCACAGACATGAAGTTGTGCAGACGACCAACGATAGAGCGCATGCGACCAGGGGACAACCTGCAGCCGAACAATCAAGTTAAAAACTCCTCTGATGAAAACATGTCGTATTTTAATAATAGAGGTAAGACAAGCAAGCCACTGCCACGTACCGTCGCATCCAGTTGACGAGAAAGCGGTGATCGTAGTCCGTGAGTGACGCGATCCCGCGCAGGAGATGGGCCAGCACCACGAAGGAGAAGGACGATTCGAAGATGGGCGCCTGGAGGAGGAGAAGCGTCGGTTTTTGAGAGAGATTACTAGCTAACGTGTTCTTTAACAAATTGCTTTTTAAAATAACATTTTTAAATCAGATGTTGAAATATTTCTGAAAACTGTTGTAAAAAATATAGACCCACATAAAGAATAACAATAGTTACAACCAGAAACAGACACAATTATTTTTATTGTGCATTAATTATGAGACAATTTATCTTAAGAAAGATTGAATAAAACAGTCTATAACTAACCTGATAAGAAACATAGAAGCAAATTTGGGGAAAATTCAGCGTGTTATTGAATTAATAATTATAGACCATAGAGTTAATAAAGAATTCTTTTGATTAATTACAAAAACGTCAAAACAGGAAAAACACTTTTTCCAGTGTAAACGACTTTTTTAGATGGTAAACAATTCATTCCCAGGTAGGTATTATTATTATTACACATTGTTTTGTGTCCTAAATTGTTTTCATCAGACTGTAAAATCTAAAATTAATTTATATAATTATCTATTCACAAAATAAAATTCTAAAAATGTTATTAACAAAAATGTTGTTGAATTTAAAACCTGTAACAATTGTGTGAGTTATGATAAACAAGTGATGATAAGACACCGAATTGCTAAAAGAATTATTTAATTTACTAATTGAAATCGTTCTAAAAACAGATTATTATTGAAAGCGAAATATAAACAGAAAGGTTTCGTCTGTTTGCCAGTCTTAAAATATTTATAACAACACAATTTGATTATAAACAGCTAGCTTGTCTATGTAATAACAAAAAAATATTAATAGTTCTATATTCTTTTTAAAATAAACATGACTTTAATATAAATTAAATCATGTTTATCGAAGTGAAATCAGATAAACAAATCTTAAAATCTACAAAGTTTCACACGATAACTTACAATAAAAATAAGCTACAGTTGTCAGCCAGCAAAACATCGCATCGTTTAATAAATATTTGTACAGAAAAAGGATATATTTTTATCTTTCTGTAATGTGCTTTAATTGAATTCATGTTCAACCAAATCAAGTTTCTTAATTTAGAAACGATTTCAACTTTTGAAGGACTTTTATATCTATGATTTAGCTGCATATATATAAAATTAAACAAAAAATTTAAAAAAATCCGGAATAAATAACAGTCAGTAAAAATCCAGATAAAAAATTATTGAATGGGACAACAAAAAATTACTTCACATTATTATAAAAATGTAGGCTTCAATGCAAATATTTTCTTTTTAAAGTAACACTCAGAATTAAATGTGTTTGTTAGTGTCTCAAGGGAGTTTTGTTTTCTCACAGCCCGGACAAAATCAATTATATTATTATTCTATAATATATAAGTTAACAAATATATTCGATTTACTGTAACCAGGCAACGTGACTTCATAATTGGGGAATGTGGAGTACAAAAGAATAAAGAGAAACAAAGATCTTTTCTTCCAGATAATTATTAAACTTTGACAGTTATAATAAATAAAAGTAGTTATGATTATATTGATAGACGTATTCCAGATAGTATGTAATTATCGTAAATGTATAAGACAAATTACCTTTTAACTGAATCACTAAAACATGAACACGAAGGAACAATCAGGGAGTCATATAAATTTGCGGTCTCTTTCAAAGAACCCTTTTATCATTAATAAACTTCTAACGATTTAAAAACAAACATTTTTACGATCTTTAGGAAATAAACAAGTGACTTGAAAACATATTAAAATTATTAAGTGAAATTTTATTAAGCAAATATTCATTAAATATTAATGTTTTCCTAAAATAAATTCGAAATTTTTATTTATTCCCATTTTCTCTTTGGAACAAAGAATTGTTACAATGCCAATTGTTGAAAGTTGCTAAATCATGACAAGTCACTCGAAATATATTTGTATTATAATATATAATAGATGCTTTCGAAATAAAAGCGATATGCTAATTAAATTATTTTATAGCTGTGTTATTTAATTATAATATTATTACAAGACTATACAAAACTCAATTAATAAAGTCATTTCGCAATATACAAACTATAATTTTAAATACCGAAAAATATCTAAATCGCGTGGTTTGTTTTTACTGTCAACTTTACACTTTCAATTAATAAAAAAATAGAAATTACCTACATTGCAAATATGACTGAATTTGAGCGAAGTTACCACAATTACAATAACTATGAACATTGGACTTTTCAAAAATGAACAGAAAGCGAAATAACTCACTTGAAGGAGCACAAAAAATCCACGCAACTCATCCCGGTCAGTATTTTTCCTAAAAATGTGATAAACATTCAATTAATATATCTTGTTTTTAATGACTATTTTTTAATAAAAACTATAGATAGACCTTTGTAATTTAAAATTAAATTAAAAAAATCTCTTTTTGCCCTGGTAGAAAGAAGAATTCAGATAATCTATACGACCTTTATATCTACTGTAATCTATTTACAAATATTTAATTCACTACTACAAATCTTTGTTGATCAAAGCATTAAATTATACATTAATTTTAACCGATGAATTCATAGAAATATTACTGAAAAATAGATTTTAATAGGATGACGATATTTGAAACTATAAAAAAGTATCTTTGAATCCCTCTGTAAGTGATACCTACCCAGCAGATTATTGAAAATATTCATAAAAAATGTGAAATTACTCTTTTTTCTGAAGTAGACAGTTGACCATTGCACGGACGACTACTTGCTGATTCTTTGTTGGCTGTTAAGAAAAGAAAGAACGTAGTCAATTAATCAATCATTATATTTGATTAACTCTATTTCAAAAACGCCCGCTAATAACAATATTCAAGTTCAATGTATTTTAATTGCAAACAAATTTTAAACCAAAATTCGATCATCAAAAATTAGTATAGAAAATGCCCAAATAATTTGTCACTAAACGTCAATAAAATGTAATGTCATTCAGATGCTTTTTACCAACATACTGTGAAACTTGCTTTCTTGTTTTTTGGATATATTTTACAATGCAACTTTTTCATTTAATAAACCATACTGTATCTTAGCAACAATCTTAGAATCAGATATTTGTAACGTTTTTCTATTCAACAAACTGTAAACTTAAAATACCTGCGCTGCAACAAAATAATATTGAAGATCTGGATCATATTAAATTATTAAAAAAACTGGTAGCTATCAATATACAGGCGCAACTGTCATTGACAACCAAAGAAATAATTTTCTTGTCTCCTTTACCCAGTCTAGCCATACTTTTCCCTTTATTAATAGGATAAGTTAAGTGCATGGTTCTAAGTCAATACTGACCGAGTCTTTTGAAATCGATTCGGTTTTATAGAACTCGTGAGAAAGTATACCTTATGATGTTTTCCGAGTGTGGAAATACAAACAGAGAACGCTGTGATGAGGAATATTGCTAGGGGAGGAAGGAATACTGTATATAGACGACACGAACATGTCTGCTTATTTGATTTGTGAGTATGTACCAGAAACCGTGGGTGCAAGCTTTGTTTGGATAATGTTGTCAAACAATAATATGGAATAGTATAGTTAAGAATGTTAATATCATGAAAATAGTTATTATAACTTTTATACGTAGATACAGAAATCAATACTGAATTATTAATTAAATAATTTAAATTTTTTTCTTAAGCAAACGATATATTTTTATCTTTAGATTACTTTACCGACTCTTATGAAAATCAAATTATTGCCATCGGAAAAATCCAGGGGGTCGCATTTTTAATTAAATGAAATTTTAAAACAAATTTTAAAAAGTCTTGCATCTCTATAAGTGTAGATTAGATTGAAGTTTATTTATGAAACCTAATTTAGAATGTATATATAAATCTAAATAAAAACTAAAACCGGCAACTCTCTTAACTTATAAAAGTTAATAAGAAATGAATTTTCTATTTTCAACACAAAATCTAAAATAATAATATGTAAGCAAGTTTTTCCTCAAGCATCTGTATTTCTGCTAATCTGTACCTATTATAAATGTAATTTACGTCATTGGCCTGACGCATAGTCATTTACTTGACAAGAACAGGACAAAACTCAATTTGCCTGACGATTAAAAATTTAAAAACATAATTAATAATAAATATGAATAATTGTGTTTTATTTATCTAAAAATTTAGTCCCTTTTTATACATTATAATCTATTAACAAATATTCATCCTATGTTAATTATCAAACGTTTTTAGATACTTTCTTTCAATACTATACAGTGTAAAGCAATGATAGAAACTACCCAACATCTATAAGATTGTTTACCCGTCTCTAATTCAATGTGTTTAAGTCCACCATTATAATAGTTGTGTAGAAAAGAGTGGTAGAATATATCATCATGAGTATAATGAAGATAACTATGCATAATAATCAGGTTCTTTGGGGATTGTTATATATACGTACAATGAACTTATGAAAAAGTATGTTTAAAATACCTCTGTATCAATTCTTATTCCTATATTATAAAATGGTATGCAGCACACCAATTTTGAAGATAATTGTTTTATACAATAACATAGATCGGGATTGTTGTTATAAACGATAAAACAGAATGTCGTTAAAACTGTTTCTTTTAAATCCATTAAAAAACAACGGAGATTTCATCAGGAAATGATTTGAATCAATAAAAAAGGATAACAAAATTATTAAAAATTTCGTCTATCTGCGGTTTATCTTTTGTGCCTCTGTATTATTCAAAAAACTTTTCCCACCATTTTTGTCATCACTAGAAAAGCCTCTTCCAGCAATTCTGTCATCAGACCAACATCCGAATGGTCGCGACTGTTTCTTGTGGACATCCGCTTTTTGAACACAGAGTTGACGTCGTGAAAAGAGTTAAATGTCTCCGTGAAGAAATCAGTAATCTCCGTCCAGTCATCCGAGATATCCGACCTATTGAACATCGATCTGATCGAGTTTGCGGAGAAGATAAAAAAGATATCAAAATCCTCCTTTAAAAATCGTAGTGGAAAATTATTTTGGGGTGGAAAA
>JAUZNC010058217.1:0-44938 GCA_034780395.1 Vannuccia rotundouncinata | reverse complement strand
AGTTTGCGGAGAAGATAAAAAAGATATCAAAATCCTCCTTTAAAAATCGTAGTGGAAAATTATTTTGGGGTGGAAAAAATATACAAAACAAAGCTGGCATTAAAAGGAAGAGGGTCACTTTTGATAACCATTATTAAGGATATATTTTTGAAAAAAACAACAAAGAATATATTACTATTAAAGTTTTCATTGTAGCGACTTTTTGGTGACATTTTTCTTATCTAAAAAATAATGTTATAGATTATAACAAAAGCAGACTTACTTACCAATTAATAAATAATATCTTTTTAGCGAACAAATTGTTAATGTATCTAAAAATAAATACTTTAAATAAAGGAATCAATTAATGAGATGATTGGCAACTTTAAGGCAGAATGGTTGATATGGTTAGTTTCATTAAATATTTAACACCCCTTATGTGTTAGTATAATACTTCATGAGTATATAAGACAAAAACCATATTGCTTAGCTACCAAAGGTTACAATCAATATTTCCTAACAATGGAGAGTAATAATCAGCATTCAAGGTGAAATTAAAAGATTTTATAATACTGATAGACAATGATTGTAAACGTTTAAAATAAAATTTTGATGCGATTTGTATCAATCAACTTGGGCTATTTTAACACATTTTTTTATGAATATATTTGCGGGACACCACGATGTAAAACTTTCAATAGTTAAATAACCCGAATGTAAATTATCATTCAACTGAACACAATTTTGGATGTCAAGAAAAAATATTAAAATGTAATCAGTAAAAAATTATTAATGTTAATAGATAGTACATGTTAGGCTGTCTATTTATCAAAATGAATTAGGGTATCGAATCTATACAATTTCCATTCAGAATTATTCTTCCCAAATTCATTATTCATACAATCAGAATTAGACCCTTTAATCTATATTTCCTCCAAACAGAATTAGACCATTAAATCTATATTTCCTCCAATCAGAATTAGACCCTTTAATCTATATTTCCTCCAAACAGAATTAGACCATTTAATCTATATTTCCTCCAAACAGAATTAGACCCTTTAATCTATATTTCCTCCAAACAGAATTAGACCATTTAATCTATATTTCCTCCAATCAGAATTAAGCTACCCTTAAAAGCTGTCCGATTTATATTTCCGAACTATTCTTATAGATTCTGTGACCTCCCTTGATAAACACTCACCGAATTTCCTGCACAGTCATTGGCTTAGCGGTGAAGTTGATCGATTTGTTTAAAGCTTCTTGATCCACCGCCGCCAAAGCTGGAGTGCTCTCCGCTTTAAACATACCACCGCCACCTTTGCTCGTTTGTCCATTTTTAGGCTTGTCAGGAGGACGAGGTGATGTCCCTCCAGTGGTCGCCAAAGCCAACGGATTCGGAGACAGCGGTGGCAAGGAAGTTCGGCTGTTTGGGTCGGCAGAGTTTTTCCGCTGTTTTCCAGCTGACGTGACCTTCTCCTGCCCCCGATGCTTTAGGTTAGAGAAGAAACCAACGATTCCTCCTCGTGTTCTTGAACGTCCACCGGAACCCTAATATCGAAGGATGCGACACACTAGTAATATTTATCAAACAAAATCGTCATTACAACCACGCCTTACATTGCGTTGGTAAGTTGTTGAATCCTCAGGAGATGCTCTATTGGAGCTGTTAATATTTCCAGAACTGCCCCTGTGTGGTCGTCGAGGATTACCACCAGCACTTCCCGTACCCGTCTTATCGAAGAAGCTTCCACAGTAGGGACAAATTGTACGCTTGGTACCAACAGGTTGGTTTACGCGATTGCTACATGTGAAGCAAATGATCACCGTGTAGGCTTGCTGATTTCCAGCCGCAGTACCAGTTTTAGTAGCCATTTTATGAAGATTGATTAGAGTACCGTCGACCTCTCTATAGAAGGTTATTTTCCAGTAAAATAATAAAATAATTACTGAATAACACATGTAAAATGGTTTAAGCAGTAATACTCTTTACAATCTTACATATAAATTTGATGTAAATGTTCAGTGTGAAATACAGTACTACATTTTTCAATAACGAAATAATTGTATAATTTAACTTTCGTTATTCGATATACTGCAATAAACAAAGTGGACAGTGAAATATTTGTGAATATTAACATTAATACTCACTCAAAGTTATTTTCTATAAAATCATTTTTTTAGTATATTTTAATGATAATAAATGTGAAATTAAAAAATGTAAGTAAAACTTTTGCAAATTAATTAAAAATTGTAATTTTAATCTTGATGATTATATAAATTGTTTGCAATGTATCTAAAAATATACAGATTAACAATTGTAAATGGCAATGACATTTAAAGACCAATAGTATATGTCCAATCATCCAATGTTCCAATAACTAATACTCTATGACTGCATTTCTGCACCTTTAAAAACACACCATAGTTTCAGGTATTTAAATGAGATATAAAATTTATTCTTATTATATATCATTTAAATTTAAAACATTTGTGCATCAATGTGGAAGCCTCTCCAAATATATTAATTGCCACACTGAAAAGTTAATTTAAAGTATGAGTTGTACACAATTATTTTTATATTGTTCATAAAATTAAACCAATCATATTCTTGATATTATGGTGAATATAACTAATGATTTAATAATACATATCTTACAAAAACTTAATGTTTAGAATATTCATTCTTATATAATTTCTATGGATGATTGCTTGTTTAAAAAATCTAATTCAATTAAGCTTCACATGATCACAATTATTATTATTTCCTTTAAATTCCTATTGATAATTTTTTATTTAATAATTATGATAAGCAATCTATTACTATTATTCAAGAAACCTGCTATATACACATGTAATGCTTATAAAAATTCAATAACCACATTAAAATTGTTTTGACCAATAATTTAGTTTAATTATAAACCTAAATAATTATTTGAATTCAATTATTATAGAAAATACACATCAGATAAGCTTTCAATAACTTATTTGATGGTTTCTAGTGTTAATAAAAAGTGTTATCTTCAAGACTTAATCAATATTTTAGGTGAACAAATAATTTAAATAATAATTTAAGAAAATTAAATCAATAATTTAAGCAGGATGAAATAAACAACAACACATTAATAATACTAACATTGACATTTATGTTATCAATATAAATAATTTTTGGTGTTAGCTAATGATCATGGACAATAATTTTTACATTTTTATGCTAAGACAAAAATTAAGAAAATGAATATCATAAATATATTTTTTACATATTTAGACATATGTTAACAACAAAGGTTACTTAATGATTGCAAAACTTAATAATTTAATTATTATCATGAATTTAAAAAAAATTATTTCAATTAATTTTCCCCTTATTTTTGTTAGATAAAATGTATCATATGGTTAGCTGATAAAAATCAAAGTAAAATGACTTAAAAATGTAGTATATACCTTTTATTTTTTCCTAATCTCACTTTTATTTTTTTTAAATTAGAAATTATACAATACAATTTTTTAAATTTAAAAACCATATAATTATAATTGATTAAATTGAATTTTATATAGATTTTCAGAGATATGTTTTATTGTTAATTTTTAATATTACTATCAAATAAAAATGTTCTTTAAAATTACAATGAGCTTTAATAACCAGCTTTAATAGAGTAGAATTTGTCTGTATCATATTTGCATATATCACATTTGGTTTATGAACCATTATGTAATTTATTTGTCTATATCATACAGAACATACTTAATAAATATTTTGGAATACAAATAAATTAATTCTGTTTTATGAGACAGACAATCAGCTATAAAAATAATGTTGAAAATGTTACCTACACATTATGAAAACAAACAACACATTATGATCAACAACAAAAAATACAATATTTATGCAAATCTTGAGTCAATAGAAAGCTCAATGAGAGATACATTTTTATTGAGAGAAAAACAATTAAACTTTTGTTATAGACATAAATATTAAATAAAGTTAAAGTTATTTACATTTTAAGAACATTTATATTTTCATTTTATTTATTAATAGAAACATATAAATTGTGTATAAAATATTAATAAATGATTTGATTTTATTAATTCACATTTATATAAATAATTTTCATATAATAGTTATCATATCATTAATCACCCTAAACCAATTTGAATAAGGTTTGAAACTGAACAATATTTACAATTTCGTATATATGATTTATTTGTCTATATCATATTTTTTATGTGCAATATAAGAATACAATATATGTCAATTGTAATGTATATAATTTTGAATTATGTATTTTAAATTTTTATTTGAGCTATAAAATATCATTATAAAATTTAATAGTATCATATTATTTTAAATAAAATACAATAAAATATAACTAGAAAGCAAATCACATTTTTAATGTTAATTGTGACAGATCTAGCTTAATAATAAAAATTAGTTATCATTTCTTTTAAGAATCAATTTAAATTTTATTTAAAAAATCATTGTTTTTTTATATATATTATTACATTTTTTTAATATCTTTCAAAACACATAATATTATATAATAAAAGCCTTATAAACATTGTTAGTGCTTAAATGAATAAAGATACTTGTCATTTATATTTAACAACAATGTTAATTAGTACTGATAATTTCTAAAGCTTATTAATTTCAGACCAGAACAAAATAATTACACAAATATTAATATGCATGCAAAATAACTATTTGTCATTGTATTAGTTATTTTAATTATATTCAGGGTTCATACAGAATAATTGTACCTAATACAATTTCAGGACTTTTTACAGGAAAAATGATTTTAATAGCTCCTAATACCCTTTATAGCCAACACATATGTACATTTAAAAAAAAGAACAAAAGCCTATTACCCATTTAAAAAAAACTTAGGATAACTTGTTAATGAACCTATGCTTATAAGAGAGTTTAAAATAACACGGATGCTGGTTAAATCATCAAGGTATGATGGTGCTTTTAGAAAAAATAATGCATTACTTTTAATTTTCACAAAATGTTAAAAGATCATGTAGTTATACTGAAATGATGGAATATATTTATGAAAAAAATATATATTAGGTAACATAATGAAATCCCAGGACAATAACATTTTTAATGTATATTTTGATAAAATTCCAGGATATTTCCAGGCTCATTTCTAAATTCCAGGAAAGGCCCATATGCAGGAAATTTTATGGGGGGAGGGGTGCAAAATTTTAAATGTGGACTAATATCACATTTATGTATCAAAAAATGACTATTCTATAAAAGAACATATTCATCTAGTATAAAATGTATATTTAAATGGACCTCTTAAACAATTTGGAGGGCTGTGTACACACCTGTCGCAACCCCCTTCATATATGCCTGCATGATCCATATGCCCTGTATATCATAATATTGAAATATTATAATATAGTTCAAGTAAAAAATTATATATTATAAATTTTGATGTTGAATTATTAATTTGTCATAGTATAAATTATATTGAAGTGTTTTTGTTATATTGAGAAAAACTAAATTTTATATTATAAAATTTTATTTAATTTAATGTTAATATTAATTTATTAATTTGTTATTGTATTAGCTATTTTAATAATATTATAGTGTCTTTCATGTATTGAGAATATGTAGAAGAAAAAAATAAGGATTTTTGTTAATTTCCATGGAAAAGTCTATATATTAATATTTAAATAAATGTTATTAGAAGATTTTAATAAATGATTTTGTATGATATATGAGGTTAATTATTTAAATAATTTTTATTTTAAAATTAGATAGCTGGCATTATAATAAATATTTATGGAAAATGTCATTTATTACTTATTATTTAGAACTTACAGCCAGTATTATAATCATTACCTATAATTTACATTTGTTAAGTTTTAATTAAATGAAGTGTCTAGGCTGCTGACTAGTTAGTAATATAGCAATAGAATATAGGTTGCTAATTATTTGGTAATGTAGTAATTATGTGTAACAGACACTAGATTGCAGACAATTAAAAAATAATTCATATGACAATAAATTGACTTTCATCTATATTTTCAATCAGAGACTATTGGAATAAAATATTGAACATCAATAAAATCAATAATAAATTTGAAAACAAATCTGTACAATCTATATGACATTAAAGTGCTTGTCAAAGTTTATTAAATTTTTGGTAACCTAGTATTCCCTATTGCTACATTACCAACTAGTCAGTAACTAGCAAGCTGCAAGGTTCAAAATTATTGTAAAATTTTATAATGACATTATGGTATAAAACTTAGAGGGCTGAAAATAAAATGGAATTGAAATTTTTTAATGCAGGTTATATTGTAGGTTATCAGTACAATAAAAAAATGTTTTTTATTACTATTTATCAGTATTAAAGAGCATGTTGGAAAAGTAGAACTTCCAAGATGCTCTAAAATACTGTGAATGACGTTTTAAATTACTTATTTGTATATTAATACTATGGAAAAACTCTAAATATCAAAAACAGTTGCTTACAATGAGCAAAATAAAGTAAAATCAGGAACTTACAAGTTTACAACTTCATAAAATTGATTAAATAATAATGCCGCCAAAAGTTTGAATATGTATCTAGTGTAAATAACCTTCGGTTATTTTATTTTTGTATAACAAAACAAAGTAAATCAAAATTTTTTTTTTCTAAAAGTTATTAAAACTTTTCAATTTTGTAATGAAACTGTTTATCAACAACTTTAATTAATACGTTACCCTGTTAAATTTATTCTTTTAGAATAATGCATTATTTTTATGTTTTAAAAAAAAGATTTAAAATTAAATTTAAAAATTTACCTATATACCTAAGAGGCCACTTTTTAAGTCAAAGATCCCCATTATTTCAATAAAGATGGCTGTATTTCAATGAATTGGCCATATTTAAATAATTAAAGACCCAACCTTTCCAAATAACTGATCGTTCTTAATGATATGAAAAGGCTGTATTATAAAATAAAGTAAGATAAATAATGGCACATAAAAATATATTAACAATTTTTTTTAATGAGAGGACCCAATATGAGAAGAACAAACTCATTGTCAATCGAAGGTAGCGGAGGTGTTGGACCGTGCTAGTAAAACAAAATAAATATGTATTGGAAAATACTCTATAATAATGTTTATGAATTATTAAACGTAGGTACGAATGGATCAATGTGATAAAAATTGAATTCAAAAAATCAGTTATTTTAAGAATTGAGGACAGTTTATTATATAGTTTATTTTATTCAATGCGCGAATAAGATTCATCATAAGTTTCTTCAAAAAATAAATAAATTGTTAAAAATAAAGATATGAAAATTACTCAGAAAGATTCCTAAATATATTCAATTTATATGAACTCAGATATCAAATGAAATTTTTAATTAAAAATATGATTCAATTTCATATTTTGTTGTGGAAGAAGCAATGAATTCTGTTTTCTTTTAAATTAAAAACATTGATTTATGTTTGAATTATACAATTATATATAATTCTTGCTTTATACATATTATTGTTTAAAAGAAATTATTTTGTTGATTATTATTTTTAGCAAAATAAAAAAATATTCATAATTTAAAATTATATTTAATATGATTCACAACGAGCCTTTCTTTATTTATCACGAAGAAATATTAATACTACTTAAAGTATAATATAATTCATATACCATTTGTGACTTTATTTATATTTAAATCGCAGTATTACTTAATTTATCTAGTTGAGCCGCACAAAATAATTTTCTTAACATATATGTCCTGATATTGAGGTTCAATTTTCACAAGGCAAGGGGGTACATACATTTATGTTATTGCGTTTATTAAATAACTAGATTCAAATCACTGATTCTTTCAAACGTGTTAATGATTAATTTGACCATATGCCAATAGGTAATTTCCCTAATTACTAAATATCATTACTATATAGATACACAGTATTTGCATAGATATATACTAGTGATATACAGAGTCATGTAATAGAAAAAATACTATTTTTATTGCCAATTTCATAATCTTTCGAATGACCTGCGATATGTGTCGTGTTCTTTTTAATAGGAATAGAAATGTTATAACTACAGAGCAAAGATTTAATATATCGTGTTTATTATTCACATCATATTATGAATAAGTTTAGCGACCAAGTGTTAGATTTTTAGCACGTTTATATGACTCGTATTTATTACTGAAAAACAGCTGTTGCTTTCACTGAAATAATGTATTGATGTATTGAGTGCTTGGTGAATCAGATTTATTCTAACACTAGTTACATATTTTTACTTTTTTTAGACAAATTTACAACAAACTTGAATTTTTAATAATGCTAATTTCCTTTTAAATATAATGATATTTTCAATGTTTTAAAAAAGAAGCAACACATCTTGTACTTTATTGAAATAATTCCTTAAGAACATCCAGTTTATTAATTTTGATATTTAATAATGATTCAAATATTACATCTCAGATCACAAAACAGGCCTGTAAATAGTTTATATTTAAATACAATATTATATCAAAATAATACATCTATTTGGATATTTTTCAAATTACACAATATTTCTAAAACATGTATTATCTATTAACTAAACTTTTAATTATAAACTTTAAATTTTCCATACGTTATTAAATATTACTTTTCAACTTTTGCTCTTAATATTTTTAATTCACGTATCAACAAGGATTATGCAATAAATGCCAAGGACAAGTCCCTAGATATTTTAGTAATAGCATTATTCGACTCGATCGTACGCACAGATTACAAGTTCATGCTGTTAGTATAAATATTTTGCAACTATATGTGAAATATAATATTCTTGTAAACATGGAAACACATTTTGTTGGCAATTGTAAATCTATTTATATTAATGTTAAAATAGCAAAGCGCATACTATTTTCATATGTCCCATTGATGTGTAAACACAGGGAAAGATGAAGTGGGCAGCTATTTGCAAAAGTGCGCTTTGAGGAGCTAGTGAAAGATGACGCTTGCAAGAAATGACTGGCGTATAAGTAAATGGTGTAATTTTGAAGCCTCGCAATTTGAAGAATTGAACACGGCTGTCGACGCCATTCACTTCTAGCTATTATTCATGAAAGATTCCGCGGACGTTCAACGATTTCTATATGGGCAGGGAATGACTACTTGGGGTTAATGGGCTGCCAATTTCATAATATACTGAAGTTTTAGACTTTGGCTAAGAACATAAATAGGACTGTAGATATTCATGGTGAATAACATCGACAAAATGATTTGTACGCACATGGATGGACGCGATGTAAGTTGTGTTCGTTTCACTGTGTATTAATGTGAAGTACATGTATGTACGTAGTTGTAGAAAATTTGACGGACCGACCTTTTGGTTATTTTGTATGTTATGTTTTACTGATGGTATAATAATCACTACTCGCACGGTACCATTTGATATACACATAAAAGATTAAATTAATTGTACTAGTTTCAAAACCCACACTACATTTAGGAAATCTGTAAAATGATTATATTCAATATAATTCATGTTACAAGCACTCCCCATAAAAATAATTACCTCTTTAAATAAATCATAAAAAGGAAACGACGACATCTTAGCAATGGGGAGCTAATTGACTTCTTTCCCATTCTCCATGTGATCCCAAAGTTATGGATTAAGCGTTCTATATCATTCAATAAAGTAAAAAGAGGAAATATGACCGAAATCGATAGTCGAATATAGTCTATAAAATTAGAAATAACCCTAACACTCGTTTTAAGACACAATTCTTAAATTTATAAAGATTATGAAAAATATAAACATAAAGTTAAATTATTCAGAATGAGATATTTGAAAAATACCTACATATGTGTTCCATACATTTTTTCTATATATTAAGTGTTCCATATATTTGTTCTATATATTTGTTCTATGCATTTGTTCTATATATTATTTGTTCTATATATTAATTGTTCTATATATTAATTGTTCTATATATTAATTGTTCTATATATTAATTGTTCTATATATTAATTGTTGTATATATTAATTGTTCTATATATTAATTGTTCTATATATTTGTTCTAAGCATTTCTTCTATATAAAA
This sequence comes from Vannuccia rotundouncinata, assembly GCA_034780395.1. NCBI lineage: Eukaryota > Metazoa > Platyhelminthes > Proseriata > Coelogynoporidae > Vannuccia > Vannuccia rotundouncinata. The sequence goes on along the minus strand of JAUZNC010058217.1, from coordinate 34,906 downwards.
AGTCAGAACAATCTCGTTGAGTCCACAATCCCCTTGACGTCACACATTCTACATCTTGAACGTTTGTTTAGGGTTATCTTTGCTTATAGATAATGTTAGTTGGATTTATTAGTAAAATAACAAACATTGCTCTGATATCGATCATCACATGCACATTTATTTAAAATTCAGGTTGGTAATAATAATTTTGGTAACATTTTATTTAAGCAGAAATATATTTTATGTTTTGTGTTTTATTACGTGCAAACATTGTGTTATAAACATACACTTGCATTTACCATTATAAAAAACTTTCAGTAATATTTAAATATCAAATTTGTGTTAATAAATACTTTAAAATTATTAAGTTTGAATTTTATTGAATTGAAATATCGACAATTTTCCTTTAAATTAGATTTATAAAAAGTTATATTTATGTAAAAAGTTTTTGAAAATATACAATATTGAGCCTAATAACATAAATAGTTTCAAAAAATATATAATTTTATGATTTTAAATGTTATTATTATATGTATTATAACATTTTTTTATTATTACATTATTTTCTTATATTATAATTTATTCACATTTTGAAAGTTAAGATAGAATTAAAAAAATATTTTGAATATTATCTACATTTTATTCATTATTTAAATTAATCTTTATCAATATTATTCAATATTATTCATAATTATAATAATAATAAATATCTACATACAACAGGGTGATATACTACTCATTTGAAATACTACACTGACCACTTGAAAGAGCCAATTAACACTAAACAAACGTGTGCAGGAGAATTCTTTCGAAGTGTTGATTTACTCTTTAAAAAATCTGTATTTTAAATTTATTTTCTAACATTTCACAGTTTATTAATTATTAAAACCCAGGGCAATTTTTTTCATAGAAATTTTTTGAAAGTCTAAATTAAAAAATAAAATTTAACTTCTGCACATTTTTGGTGTAAATTAATTCTTTCAAATTTCAGTGAGTTTTATTGAGTTTTACATATTCAGAGGTTGTCTGTCATTTAAAAATTCCCATCAAACGTTTATTTGGGTCTTTTGAGTAAAAATGGGCAAAATTGTACAAATAAGCTTTTCTTTTAGGAGAATTCATCTTATTTGCCATATTCCAAAATATTACTTAATTATTCCTTATATAATTTTAAAAGGTTACGTCAATTTAGGGTCATATTGACCCAAATCATATTATTTTTACATTAATAATAATAATAATAATACTTTATTTAACGACAATACATAGTAAATATCAAAGTCGGAATTGTGGTTAAATTATTATACAATTTCATAGGAGGTATATTTAATTCTAAATGGATGTATGATAGGTCTTTGATTTATCAATTATGTAAATTTTTGATTTTCCATTAAATCTATTAACAGTAAGATAAATATTTTTGTAGTGGATTTTGACAAGAGGTAAAAAATCTTGAATTCAATTCCCTGTTTTCTGAAACATTTTATTAAGAAAATTTTTTAGTTTTAAAAATATCTGAATGATCCTAAAATGTCTTTATTCACGTAAAATATATTCTTGGCAATTTTTTGCTTTGCTTATACATATATGTTAACTAGCAGTTGGTATACTTACAAAAATTGAATAATTTATGAAGTTTATTAAGTCTATTAATCAAAAATTATATAGATATTTTCTCAATTTTTTTCTGAAAGGATAATAAGTTCTAATAACCCTTTAACACTAAAATAGTTTTATTATATTTTTCAGTATTGTTCGCACCTTTATATTCACTTCGTTATTGTTTGTTTCCTTATTTTCAATATAATCAGTATTCTTTTATTAGAATTTGGAAAGCTACCTTAGTTTTTGACAGTTAAATTGTTCCAAACCTCAACGTACCTGCTGTGAACCATTTAAATAATTTCAAAAGGGAATGTGTAAAAACTTTTGTCATACCGAGTGGTCAAGGATCATGATCAGCATTTCAACTGCACTCTTTAAACTATAAAGTTCACACTATTCAACTAAAAAAATGTTTCCATTTATTTATGGGTGCGAAAATCGAAATAAACAATGAGTATAATATAGTCTCAAATATTTATAATTTATATTTATATATTTATATTTAAGTCAGTAATAACTCAATTTCACAATTCAAAGGATTTTCCTTTCAGTAAGGACTATACATAAAGTAAATATAAACACCGATAAAAGATTCATTTGAAGGGAAATACCATGACGGAAACACTATGAATCAGTTTCTTTATCTTTATTTTTATAAAACTCCTTCTATTTTTAGAAACATGCGAAAATTGATCTTTGACGTTTATATAATTAAACTGTAACCATCAAAACCATTTATCATTGCATCTAAATCAAATCTTCATTTTTTGTATTTGGGTTAATAGTTAAATATTTTTTTTATTAATAGCTATATACTAAACTATAATTTATGCTTTACAGATCTATTTTGAAATAAAATTGTTATTTTTTTGGTGCAAACTTAATTTTCTATATGTTGGTAATACAAAGTTACGACAATTTTATTTGAAAATGTCCAAGTGAAAAACCTAGGTACTCATAATAATTTATTAATATGTATAATTAAATTCTTTAACTTAACAATCTAACCACTGGATATCTTTTCGTTACCCGTAGTCATGGAAGTCATTGTTATACTCAGTTTGAATTTCTAATGTTGTTTGTTGTTCATATTTCACCTATGTTCCACTTGTATCTGCACCTGATGCTTGGAACGATCATCCTTTTGTAATCAGTAACATTCAGTGAATCAGTCAATGAATCAGCCAGTGAATTCAAATACAAATAAAACCCCCTTCCTTCCTGTGAGTTTAGTTCATTTATGTTTTATATGATTTATACATTTATTCTACGTCAATAATTGTTTAAAAATCATTTACGTTTATATATTGTTTATACATTTCGTAGGTTCTTAATTTTGTTTGTGTTGTTTCAACGTTTGTCCACTTGTATTTGTCGCGCTTCCGTCATGGTTTGCAATATGTCCAGGCGCTTTATAAAATTATATATATTATTATTATATTGGATATTTAAAATTTATTTTTAATCTCTTTATAAAAAACTGAAATGTCCATAAATGTCATTCAATGATATAAACAGAATTATTTGTAAAATATTGCTTCCATATGATATAAGCCTAAATATAAAAACAAGCAACTGCTATAAAAAGTTTTTGTAATGTTTTAGTGAAGTTTTCAATATGTCATGTTTAGTTAAGAATATGATCGGAGTCAAATTGAAACATTTTCCATCATAAGCTTCAAGTCAAATACTAATTAAAAGGGCCAAACCAGTAAAGAAAATTATTAGAAGCAGTTGTTCCTATCTATCGCCCCTTCCATAATAGTCGCTAACGCTCTGTTACCAAAAAATCTCCTTGAAACTACGACAAACATGCGCGAGATTCGCCAACCAATAAACGTTAGCGAAACAACTCGCCACTCTGGTAATTTTGGCGAACAGGCGCGTCCGTCCTGTAAGCGATTGTACGTTGTTACTGTGCTATCCTTTCCGATTATAATATACAATATAGTGCAGATTTCACTATAAACTAGGAGAATAAATATATTGCAGCCGAACTAAGAACAGCTAAGAGATAATTGTTGTTTAACACCAGCAGTACACAACAGGCTTACGTTTAGCAACAGGCGATTACACAGAAGAAATCTGAGACTAATTGCAACAGCAGAAAAAAAACACAAGAGATCAACAACCCCGCTCCACAGCTATACAACATGATTAAAACATGTCAATACGGTAGTTTCTTGGGATCCGGAGGACCTTATGACATGCCGAGTGTTCAAACAGCTGCTTCCGGAACCAGCGCACCCCCAGTTCCTGGAAATCCATATATGTACACTCCTGAAGCGTATGCGGCCAGCGCAGCTTATGCCGCTGAATACTACCAAGCGGCATCCCGGACCTACCAGCAACACTCGGGCCCAGTTCCGGTGACCACTCAAGAAGCCGTCTGTGGTCACTACCAAGCTGGTCAACCGGTGGATTATCATCATCATCAACAACAACATAACGTCGGTCTCGCTACTCAACAACTTTCTGCTGTGTACAATCCCAGTTCTGGCGGTGTTCCAACGTACACAACTCTGAGCCCCTTCAGTGGCGAGTATAGTCAATATTCAGGGTCACCATCGCCTCGAGAGAATGTCGGTGGAATGGGTCAGACGAGGGAGCAGAGAGTGGGCGCAGTGGCTGGTCGTTCGGCAAATTTGAAACCGGATCCTGTAAGCAGCCCTGATTCCAGTCCGAGTAAAGAATCTCAGCTCTCTTTGAGTAGTGCCTGTGGAGAAGATGACAAGGTGGGGATTGTTTTGTATATTATTAAACTATTTAATAAAAAATTGAAGATTGAATCGATTCGAAAAATATATTTATTTTTGTATATATACAAAAATACTGGCATTTATTATTATTAATTATTAATTTGATTGGATATTTACTATTTTAATTTATTTGTTATATTTACATTTATAAATGAAAATGCACGGAAGATGCACGGAAATGCACGGAAGACAATAAAAAAGATGTATAATAACTATATTTTCAAAATACTTAAAAATATTTATAATTGTTAAACAACATTTTTCATCAAATATAATATATTTTTATCAAAAATATAGTTTCAATATTTTTATTTTTAAAACAATTTTTTTGTTCATTGTTATCTAAAAAATAATATTTTATTATGCGGAAATCATTATTTCTTCATTTGGTATACTGAAAAGTCATCCACATGTCTCAGTTTGTTTTAAATATATTTCTTTAGCGTTAGTATACACTCTTACTTTTGAAAATTAAAATTACCAACTATTTTAAAATAATTTTAGTAACCTGCTTTTTAAAAATATATCTAAAGTTTATTCATAATTGAAAAACTATAATTCAAAAATGCGATTGCTATTTTTATTATTTAAAACTTCAAAAGTTCGTATTAAAATTTGCTTCAATTAATTATTAATTAACTATTGACCTATCTATATCATTTATCTAGACTTACAAACTGACTAAAATTTAATAATAATTTCAATATATAAGTATAATCAATATAAAATTCATGATCGTGTTTCATAGCTTTAAATATATATACGTTATTTAGTTTCATTTCTAAAGAAGTTTTGTGACTATATATTATTGATGAAACTTTCATATAATATTATTGCTGATGAAACCTTCTTAAAAAACTAAAACTAATTACCGAATGTAATTAAAATCCGCGTATATGACGCCTTTTAAATCAGTTTGCCGTCCTAAATAAATAATTTATGGATCAATTTTACCTGAAATTTTTTTATTATATAAATAAATAAATTTTAGTGTTATAACTCGTAGTTTGAACAAAAAATTATAATAGCATTTTAAATATTTTTCGTACCTATTCCGCGTAGACATTAGACATTAGACATAATATTGTAATGTATATGACATACCTATTCTTTATGTTTTATAAGATTTAAAAATAAATTATTTATTAGAAATCCATTTAACAATATATCTCAAAGAAATTATCCAATTATATTTGGAATATTTTATTGATTTCGTTAACCTTTTACCGACGGTATGTTAAATTTCAGATTTGGAGTATATGGAGTATTTCTTCCTAATTATCAATAACATTTTCTAAATTCATATCGTTCCTCTTGTACTATTTGAATTTCGTAATAAATATTAATAAAACTGATATAATAGAAGTAAAACAAATTTTTGAAAAAATAAAAATAAGTTTTTTGACAATGTCATTTACAAATATTTTGTATCTTATATCTACATATCTACTTATATCTATAATATACATTTCCGCTAAACGTCTACAGAGCTAGCTTCTCTAAAATTCTGTGATTGTTTCACTCTGGGGTACTCTATTATATCCATGTTTTATGGAGTACGTCAGGAGGATCATGCTGGGTTGGGAAATACTTGATCTTTCTTATCTGGAGGAAATATCAGAATTCTTTCCAGGTGCGTAGTTTTCTACAAGAGGTACAAGTCTGTACGCGTGGCAGATATCTTGCACAGTTATGTATATATAGGAACATTTTGAGTACCTACCTATACATATATATAGGCAAATGAATAAGGCTTCTTTGTGAAACTTAAGAACGTAATATGTTCAATATGTCCACCATTGATACACTGAATAATTAATTCATAACGCATATAATTTACAGAACTTTTATGATGAAAATTTTTGATGGCATCAATTGATCAAAATCTATTAAAAATATTTTAATCATATAACTATAAATTTGTTTACTATTACCAAAACAGATTTTATACTTGTTTTAGTCATATCCCAAAGTATGATTTTGTTTTTATTTAAAAAGTATAATGAAAAATTGCTGAATAATGAAACTGATTTATATATTTAGATTATGTATCTATAATTTTTTATTCATTATACTTTTATTCATCAAAGATGTTTCAGGTAATTTTTAGTAAATAATATTATTTTGTTTATCACGATTTTAATTGTTGTTTGTAAACAATTTTGTAACAATTTATGCGAAAAATAAAACATAAAATCCCATTCCACAATCCTTATAGGTGTAATCAAGAATAACATTATATAATTTGTTAACAAAGTTTACAATATCATGTGCTCACGAAGCATAAATTGGCTTCCCTCCTGATAAATTAACCTTGTCTATCATAGTTGTAACAGTTCTCAACACTCAAGATTCAGTTTCATTTTATCCGGAACACAGCAGGGGACATCGTATGAGGCGAGCGGCCAACTTTGTTTGCCAATTGTGGAAACAACGCGGACACACCGGGGCTTCCAAGGTTTGGAATGAAGCTCCGTACAGTGAAAGCGCGCCACTAACATTCCGAACATTAGCGCCGGACTCTATTACGATTATAAAGAGTGGTTTAGAAATTGCCCTCATAACCTCAAAATAACTTTAACTACGAAAATTAAAAGCTGAAAAATAGTTATATTATATATTATAACACTTTTTTATGGGACCTTAATAATAATTGACGAGAAAATCACACATTTCCGACAGTAAATTAAAAATCTATTACCGTAACATAGATATATTTTTTCTATGTTTTGTAATTCTATTTTGTTTACCTCAAAAATGATATCTCTCGTATCATAGAAGACTATTTAATAAGTACGACCTTTGGCGCCGTATTAATATTTTTAAAGAATTCATACTATGCCGGAAAATGAAGATTAATATTAAATAAATCTAATTTTTTATATTATTATATAAAGTTTTATATTATTATTTAGTTTAGTTTAGTTATTATTTATTATTATATATAGTTATTATGTAAGTTTAAAAATTTGTTAACTTTATTAACGATATTTTTGATACGATTCTCTTCCGCAGCACGAGGAGCATGTGCTGGCCCCTGGAAGTCACAGCCAGTGTTTGCTCTGGGCCTGCAAAGCCTGCAAGAAGAAGACCGTCCAGGTAGACCGGAGGAAGGCCGCCACGATGCGCGAACGTCGGCGTCTTCGTAAAGTCAACGAAGCCTTCGAGACACTCAAAAGACGTACTAGCTCCAATCCCAACCAGCGTATGCCTAAGGTGGAAGTTCTACGCAACGCCATCGAGTATATAGAGCGTCTAGAAGAGATGTTGGGCAGGGGAGGCGTCGAGGAAATCAACCGGACCAAGAAAGCGGCCCAGGACAGTCAGCAACAGAAGGCGGCTGCAGAGGGCAGTGCTGTTAGCGGTGAGAAGATGGAAAGCGTTAGCGATGATGAGGATGACTGTTTGGTAGATGAGGAGAATGATACGTCGACATGTGCACAAACGGCTCCTCAGACGTCGAGATATGATGTAGGCTTGAAATTTTCGTTCTCTATTTACTTATTTAAAGAATTCTGTATCAAGCTAATTGTTTTATATATATCTTGAAATTAAAAAAAAAATACTATCATATAATAATTATTTAATTTAAACAAGTTGAACTTAATATGGATTTAAATATCTGAAATTTTAACGAAATTTGCTAAAGTTGAACGAAATGTTATCAGAATTACATTTCAATAAAACATATTTTAAAATTTATTTTAACGAATATTTTAACAATAAAAAGTTTATATATGTGTGTGCATGTAGAAATATCAGACAGTATAAATGATGTACTATCTATTCTACAATCTGTCACAGAACATTCACAATCTAGTAAAACATGGGTGATCATTATTACGCTGATTTGCACACAAATTGTCACGTTGTATGTAAACCAGTTTATGACATTTCCGCCTCACAAAAAGAGGAGAATTCCGTACTTGAGAGTGAAGCAAATGAGCTTGTTATAAAAAGTCTATCGGTAATGATGACTTTTTTGACCTAGAGTGAAATCTATATATTACTTAGGGGCCCGCAATTCTCTCTATAGAGTACACAACATAAAACCAGAATTAAGAGGTTATCTGATGTGAATTCCTCAACTCTCAAGTTATCATGTAAATGTGAAATTCTTTAGTGACATTATTAGTGATCAGAATAAAATCTATGGACCAGGTGGATCTGTTAAGCTAAAGCATTTAGAGAAACTTGCTGCTTGGTTTGCGCACATAATCCATTATTTTTATACATAAAGAATCATGAGCATATGGGTTAGTTTGCTTGTGAGCGCTATTGAAACATATATTTAGAATCAATTGACGACCTTGTCGCCGATGAAGGAAGCTTTTTGTCTAAGGAATGTTACTCGTCTGTCTTTTGCGGACGCTCCTCAAGGAAGTGTATAATGTAGATAACATTCCAGTGAATTGATTAGCCAGTTGTTTAACCAGACGGGGATTTAACAGACTCATTTTGTTTTTTCATAAATTAATCAGAAAATAAGGCAAATTAACTTTCAATTTAATTTATAATTAAGAGAATTATTTCGAAAGATATATGTTTTAACATTGTAGTTTCATATTTTGTCAACATTATTTGTTATTTATATACGATTTTATATGAACTGATTTTCAAATCACTAAATTAATAATCTAATAATTTTTTTAATAAATAATTACCCAATAAACTAATTTTAAATTCATTATGTTAATTTTAAGTGTTTTTTGTTAATTTATACTTTTTTCAAATTATTTTACACATACCTTAATATAATAAACATATTAATGTAGTAAATAACTAAACAGTTATTTTTAATTATTTACACCCACAAGCATTGTATCTAATAATTAAAATTGATTGGGAAATTAACTTATAACTAACATCTACATGAGGATAATTCTCATTATTAATGTACTATGTAATTAAACGAGAGGACATTATTCAGCCCCGTAAACTGTCTGTTTTATGACAATCCAGTCGCACGACCGGCACGTCGCAAATCCATTTACCGAATAAAAAAGATCATAACAAATTCTGTTGTAAAAAAATAAATTAGCGTGCTCTAAATATTTGTTGCGCTCTCACCAGGAGGGATGTAGTGTAGCTTAAAAAATCATGAAGAAGCTCGACACTAAAGATCGTGAGACAAGTAAACCCTGAGAAAGAGATGCACTAATTATGCCATGATCTTGGGCACACCAGTTCGCATTAATCATTTTCAAAGTAGCTTTTTATTTGCGATGACATGTTTCCCAGTATTACGGGGGAGTATTCACGGGGCATATATAAACTCAGCATCAACGTTGAGCAGTGTAATTGCCCTGGAGAGGACGTTACGATAATTCATTAACTTCTCAGCCATCGCAAAAAAGTTAGGGAAAAAGTTTTTCCCGATTGAGGCAACCCCTGACTCATTAGTACATTTTACATTGACTGTCCGGAATCCACAGTGTATTTGAGAAGTTTTAATGTGCAAGTTTTACATTAACCCACCGAGACATTAAATTCTTGATTTTACAGCATTTATATTAGGATAGAGTTGACACTATTTTTCATAAATTTGTTTAATGACAAAGGTCATATGTTCTATTACATTTTTGGGTCCTTATTATCGAGTATTTGAACATTAATGAAAATAAATTAACTGTATAACACAGACTGCAGTTAATAAAAGTCGAGCAATAATATGCCTCGACCCCTTACACTTTATTTAAAATAAGATAGATGAACTTGTATTTTATTTTATATTTCAGCAATCAAGAAATTATGGTTACAACGTCTATAATAAAGATAATTGGCATCCCAATGGAGAAGGATATATAGTATCAGGTGTGTTTCATCAAAGTTCTTATCCAGAACAATTGTGAATAAAGGGCATAATCAATAAAAAATTAATATATCTTTTATTTAATTTCTTCGAATTCTTAAAAAGGATTTATTTTTTAATAAATACTTAACGAATAAAGCATTCTTGAAAATGATTATTTTTTATTTAAATAATCTTATTTTAAATAATCCACCCTTATTTATTATTAATTTATCCCATAATTATTTCTATAATATTATATAATAAGTAATATTATCATCACACTAACTAAAAAATGTCCATTCTAATTCAACAGGTAATGCAGAATTAAACCGTGAAAACGACCAAGGAGCAGTGACGTCATTGGACCATCTCTCCTTGATAATTAATCGTATTTCTTCTAATGATTCTGGAATGATGTAGTAATTATTCGTCACCCCTTCCTTCACACAACTCACCCTTCTCCATGCACCCTCTACAACTAACCTGTATATATACATACTTAAACTAATTTTCACAAAGCATTAACCTTACTCTGTCAATACTTATTCTACCTGAAGTGAGCCCCACAAACGGCATTTTATAAAAGAAACTTGATTTAATAAAAATTGTTATTTAAATTTACCAAGTTATCATACTTTGTACAAATTAATTTTTAATGATGTCATTATTATAATTATTTATAAATACAGTAACTATTATTTTAACAATAGGCTTTGATATCTTTTTTTATTAATATGTACTAAAAATTTGCCTTTTCTTAACTGTACCACCCCACCTTTATAAAGGAGTTATAACGATAGTCCAAACCACAGTTATATAAGAGTGATTTCTGACCCCCCCATAGAATAAAATTTACCTAATAAAATATGTGGTAACACGCATTGATTATATCAAATAAAAATCATTGAATATCAAAGATTTTTAAGTAATCTCATTTAAGTAAATTTTAGGAATTTTGTAGTGAGGTGGGCACTCTTTTGGGAATTCAGTTCGCTCATTATTACATAAAATATAAAAATTAACTCGCGTTATATAACAGACTGGAAATTATACCACACCAACCTTGTAACGCTTAACGGCAGACCAAACCAGCCACCCACCTTATAGCGTTTAATATAATAGGAGAACGGCCCGGTCTCAATATGTTAATAAACCTTAAATAGTTAAAGTTGAAGACGTTAATACTAATTACACAACTATTGAAAAAAATCAATATTAGCCTAATCGATAAATTATATATATATATGTTATACATTTAAACATTTCGAAAATTATTATTGTATATTTAAAAACTAATACAAGGACTGCTATAATTTAAGTATTCCATGAACTAATATTTTAAAGAAATCTAAAAGTAAAATCGAATATTAAATAAAATCATAAATTGTATATATCCAACTAATATTTTATAAGATCGGTAACAATTTTGCTATTTTGTATGCACTTAATTATATCATAGAAGTTCAATCATGATACAATTATCTGCAGTGTGTGAAATTTTAAAAGTAATTATTATGATAATTCAATTAATTAAACTCGTTCACAACATTTGGGGCTTATCGATTAATTATATATTGTGCATCAGAATTGTTCCCTTGTTAAATTGAGTAATGGATAAAACGAAAATTTACGTGAAAATATTTTTGAAAGCAGATGTGATTGGTTAAATCGCCCAAACAATTGGTCTAGTTAGTTTGGTTTTTGATATAATATTTTTAGTAAATGAGTTTATTTTCAACTAATCGATATACATTAATTCATATTTTTATTGTGATCAGCAATACTATACCTAAATAAAGTTATTGTAAAAACTTAATACAAACATTATAATCATCATAAAAAATCTGGTTTCCAGTTTTATTGTTTACTTTATACAGAAATGATTGCATTTTACCTATTTAAAATTTTTGATCCAACTAAGTTATCCCCTTGACGATAAATCTGAATAGGCTCAAGAAAGGATAGAAACTTTAAAAAAAATTTCATTTTCTAGCTTAACGCTAAAATCTAGTTTTTCGACCGAATTAAATATTGTCTAGTACAGTACAAAACGTATTTTTTTTAAAAATTCATCACTTGGGCAAATTTGAAAAAAATATATTGAAGATTTAGAAAATTTAGAAAATTTACCTTCTGAAATAACTACCAAGCAAGTTATATCAGAAAATTCTGTATAAAAACGATATCAAATTTATATAAGAATAATTTTATCGACATGAGTATATTCATATATTTTCTTACAGTATCTATACATAATTTCAGTGGTAGTTTGTTATTTCATCTGTTAAGTTTTGTAAAGTCTATTTCGAGATTGTAACAAATATTCACCTTTGAAATTAAATGTAAATTTATATAATTTCTTAGAACGAAACTCTAGCTTTCAATAAATAAATATTAATTAAACAGTTGACTTTTAAATTCTTACCTGTCAAAAAAATTTTATACGACATAAATTAAGAATAATTATATTTACAAACATATTTACAATGAACAAATTATGATAATAGGTAGTAGTAATAGATATAGTTTATCACATAGTGAGTCTTGAATAGACAGGTTGGATGAGTTAATCAATGATAAAGAAACGACATCATTTACAATGTAGAATCAATTAAAAAATTTGTGTTACAATTCGGCACAATGGAAAAAACTCAATAAAAATCAATAGTATTATTATAGAAGTGGACACTTGATTGGAGGAAAATCTATCCAATTAGGAAAGACTCAGTACTAAATCTAGCCAATCACAAACTCAGTCCTCATAACCGTCTTCACCCGCCTCCGCAGTGTAACTAAGCAACCGGGGAAGGCCCAACCAGAAGGAGACCAGTCTGTCGTTGTCATTACGACAGAATGAACGAAAGTCGGACAACATGGTGTCCTGAAAGGCCTCAAAATCGATAATGCTGGCGTTGCGTCCTTTCTTGCTCTGGAGCATATAGTTCCAAGCCCACAGAAAACCAACACGTTCCGAGCCTGTAAGACTACGTTTACCCTTTATTGTGCTAGCCTACGATACGCGACAAAAATGGAGAGAAAGGAAGGTTAAAAATATACAAAAAGTGACAATGAAACATTTAAACATCTAGTTATTAACTTGAATATTACATATTTCTCAGCAACTCTTAATAAAATACTAAAAAGAATAAATTTAATTAAAAAATTAAATAAAAAATATAAACATTTTCATAACTTAATTTATGATAAAAATAATATGAATTCTTTAATTTATTCAGCTAAGCTTTAAAAATAGTTTAGCCTTTTAACCCAATACTAAAAAAACTATTATATGTTTATGCATATACTTTTTAATAATTATCCTATTACTAGTAGTAGTAGTAGACCAAAATACATAGAAATTTCTATATATTGAAAAACAGATTTAAGAATAATATTACTGATATACTACAGGCAAATAAAAAAGTTATTAAATAGCAGAGCTAGATGAGACGTTACAAGCCAGAGTTATTAGCTTAGTTACAAAATAAAATATCATGTATTTGCTACTAAATATAAAAAGAGAGTTTTATTCAGTGAATAAAGTGAAATATCAAATATCAGCTATCGAGTGAGTAATCCAATATAAAACATTTAAATAAATGGCGCGGCAGTAAAGGTTAGTATTCATTCAGGATTAAAGTGAACAATAAGAACACTCAAAAAGAGAAATGAGAGTGAAAGATAGTAATGAATGTTTAAGCGATGATTCATAAAAACAAAAGAACTTGTTAACGGACTAAGGGGTTCAAATATCTTGAGTATACCGACCTCATCAATTTAATCATTCTCTTTCTAAAGAATTTCTAAATAAAATGAAATAAATCCGTGTTTTCTATTGTTGTATAACAGCGAGTAAATGTGAACCCCTTAACAAATGTCAACAAAACTAACGCACATACGAACAAGGGACTGACGAGTTAACACAACAGAGATGGGGGTGTTAAGACCTCCCCCTCTTCGTTCTTACGTCATTAGGACTGGAAAGAGAGTCAGGTGACCTGGATTCTGGACAAGTGTTTGAGGATTGAAGCTGTTTGATGCACGACGTTAGAAGGGGAGAACATAAACTTCATAATAAACTGTTTACAAGGTCATCACTTACTCTTTATTATTAAATCACATGAGTATAAATAATACGAAATATAAATAATTGTCCCTTAGCAAATGATCAAAAAGCAACATTTTTAACAGATATGTCAAACGGTTGATCTGCTCAATTCATACAAATGTAAAGCAAACCAATTTCTAAGAAAATCAATACTTCGCGTCACCTTAAAACAATCGAAAGTGAAAGTCTCACCTGCAGAGCGATGTACTCCAGATGGATGGAATCTTTCCGGCTTTTCTGTGTCGTTGGGAGAACAAGGGGAGTGGGGCCACCACTCCCGCCAAGTACGCTGTTAGGGACGGCGGATGTGGAGGAGGTTAGCGAGGTACCCTGTGCGTCCTGCGGCGGTATCACATCACACTCCCAGGACTGATAGGGGTCGCACAGAGGCACCATGACAAACATACTCCCGGTGCAGTGGATGTAGGTCTGCGGTATCTCCCCATCGGTCCTCTCCTTCTCGCTGACACAGGCGTCGCGCATGAACCCGAATCTGAGAGGGCCAATGTCCCAAAAATAGGATCAAAATGAGGAGAACATATACCGCATTGTTATCGATTGAGTACCGTTTTAGGATTTCCTCCTGGAAGATTTGAAGACGCCTTTGTCGGGAATTCTCAGGAAATTCTGAAAACAAACCGGTCTTACGATCACTAAGTTGACGGTTATTAGTAACGACGTGACGCACCTCCGAACAACTTTCCCTCCTGACAGAGGCAGTTGATCTCCAGGGGGACGAACACAGGGCCTCTCAGAGGGTCAGAGTTGGGAGTGTAGGGCAGGGCGAAGGGGTCACAGGGGGCCGGCAGGAGAGAGAAAGAGTCCGTCTTAGCCTTTCGCGTCCACTGTGACAGCTGGAAGAACATTCGAATGTGAGAGAGATAAAAAGAACAACTGTCTTGAGTGGCAGACCTACCAAATCTCCAAGTTTGACCCCGGTTGCCACGAGCCACTGGATCTCCATTTCGAAGCCGCAGAGCGGGTGGTAGTTGGCGTGATACTGACAAGTGCCCCACTCCACGCGGTCAGTGCGCTCCGTGCTGTCGATGTCGATGAGCACCTTCTTGTGCAGGACGCCACCCACCTCTGTCGTCGAGAGAGGGGTTCACACTCGATAGAGAGAGAAAAGAGAAGGCAAAAGTGGGGACCAACTCACGCAGCAATCCTCTCTTCTCACCGAACGAGGCCATTCCCGCGGATGAGCCCAGCCAATAGTCGGCCTTCCTCAAGGTGACATGGTTGACGAGTTGGTCCGGAGAGATGTCGAACTGGAGGCAGTTGACGGAGCGGCCGAGCAGGTGCGCATTGACGGCCGAGGAGGAGCACTGGTCTTCGCTCTGCTGCCAGCTGACCGCCACTTCGAACCAGTCCATCTGGAAGGCGGAGGGGGAGTATTCCCCGCCAGAGAAGCTTCGTGGATGATGCGGCAACCCGGAGGACTGCAGGTGCACGCAGGATGGGACAATCAGAGGAAACCTACACCTCTAAAAGTGTGTGCCACTCACGGTGTTGTTGGTGTCCTGAAGAGAGGTGGCCGCCTCCCCTCCCGGGCCAGTGGAGGACATTTCACGTCGAATATTCTCGGGGACAAGCAGACAGAAGAGGTAGGCACCGTGGATGAATCGGTGATGCGAGTTACCCGACGCATGGCACATCAACTTGGCGGTTATCATAGTCTGCGGGTGGTGGAAAAATAACACGCTTGATTCTTACATTAGTTAAAACATTATGACGAGTATATTTTACAGTAAGTTGTAAAAAGTCAAAATAAAAAATAAATTAACTTTCTTAACAAATTTACGATTACAACTGAAAATCAGAAATCCTCAATCGATGATCGTAAAGCAGAAAATATAAAAAAGGATACTATCCAATCAGGAATAAAGGACTAATTGGTAAATGATTGAAATTGACAGAAAATATTGAATGCAGCTAAATATTTACAGACACAAATGTTCTATTATAGACCGCAACCTATAAAGGAATACTGACTTGAGTAAAAGTCAATGTGCCAAAGATGAATTATAATTGGAAACAAATTAATGGGCAAATACTAGTTATATAAATTATAGGATAGAAATATTTTTAACTGGACCAATATTGAGTATTATTCCAAGCAGGCAGGCAGTGAACTGCTCTAAGTATATTTCTCCACAGGTAACAGCCTACCTGGAGATAGTCAACAGCGTCCCCCAGGCCCCTGACACCCAGAATATTGCTAAGTGTCCATTTGACCGCCTCTCCGCTGATGAAGGAGTGTTCGGGAAGCATGCCCGGCGACACATTGGAGAGGAAGAGGAGGCCCTCACTACAACACAGGGGACACGAGTGACAGAAAGATAGCTCCAAGATTATAACTGGCTTCAACTCACATGGGGTCCAGCATGGCCTGAAGTATTCTTGACAGCGGAGTCTTGCGGGTGAAGTGTTCCTGGTCCTCACTAGCACGAAGAGATCCGGGGACCTCGGTGATGTCTTTCACACGGGCGATATCCCCGGTGTCAAAAGAAAACTGGAGAATGTCAGCATAAATGTGAGTTGACAATTACAAATGACACAATACATTATACACTTGTAATGATTAAAATATTTCATTATGTCTTAAAAATTACTATTAATGTAACAGCATAAAACAATATTTTAGATACAGAAAATAATTGAGACGAGGATATGATAATTTATTAGATTGATTAAATAATCACAAAACGATGAACTGAATAATATATCACATTTTCGTAAGCAGAATTAATTTCTACACAGTTAAAGTAATTATTCATATATAAATGCAGATGAAGTAGATATTCAACAGCAAAATGATGATATGTGTAGACAATTCTGCAAATTAGATATCAAAGAGTAACAGGAATAAATTGAAACCAAACTGTAGAATAAAAAGAGGCAATTATTAATGACTCCAAACCCCAAAATAAATCCATGACCGCGCTATATTAAGTAAAGAGAAAAAAATCATGTACTGTGCGGATAAAAAACATGATGTGATCTCAACAAAGGCAACAAATAAAACCGATCAAACAGCCATGATTGAACTGGCTAAACAAAGCAACTGAAAATAATGAAAAGCGAAAAACAAGCAAAATACAGAGAATTAGACTACTTCCAGTAGTAAGTAATATGGATGATTAAAACGATGATTATGTGAATAACCTGACCGTTAAAATAAAGAGAGATATTAGACGATAGATAATTTAATTAAAAATTCAGTTACATAATAAATCACCATTTTCCAATCGATAACATCTATTAAAGATCCCCTAACACCGCTACACATCTATAATTTACATATTTCTTTTGCAGGCCGATATGCCCTGGTCTTGTCGAACCACAGTGGGGCGGAGGGGTACAAATACTGGCTTTCGCAGACTAAAATAAGCAGACAATAAAGGAGCTTGGAGTCGACGAAAAATGCATAATAATAAGATCTACACGGAACGTGTTAATTATTATGAACGGAATATAAAAATAGGCTCCCGGCGCACTAGTTTGCTCTGTTTCATGGTGAACAAAAAAGGGTTTTGATATGAAAGGAATTTGTTTATTTAATTCATAAAAGATAAGTTCTAAGATGCAATATGAGTGTCTAGCGATCCCTTTAGTCCACCATAAAGAGAGAAATAGATATTGAGCAGCAAGTAATTTCGAAGAGCATAAAACTGCAAAGTCTTTAAAACTGCAACCAATCATCGAAGCAAAACCAAACGAAACAGCCCTGCCCAAGATAGAGTTTTGTATCAAATTAATTTAGAAAGATATTTATTTAACAGTTTGTAATTTTTACTAGATTTAATATTTTTAACTTGTTGAAACAAATACATAGCAAACTTTCATGATTACAATCATTAACACAAATTTTAAAATTTAAATCGATTAAAATATGGACAAATGATCGATTTATTGATCTTCAAGATTCTGAGTATACGAAGGATATTATTATAAGAATATGAGAGAACAACAGTAGTGTGATAAAAGCATAATAATTCAGCAGAGTAGCGCGTGTAGGAGGAAGATGGGACCGGGGAGCTGCGAACCTGCGGAGCCTGTTTTAACTTATCGTTGGGTGTGGTGGGGTTGGAAAGGGGAGGCAGGAGATTCTCCACCGAGCCACGGCCCAACTTGCGTGGTGACACGGGGGGAATACTTCCTTTGCGCGTTGTGGGCATCGCTGGGGCACTTCTCTGTGAAGGAGACATACACACACAATAGATGTGGGCTCGAGGGACTGTTCTGCCGCACTCTACCGTAAAATTAACTGTTTACAGATTGCAATCGATATAATGAATGATCTTCCAATTAAAATCGATAATAGCTCACAATCCGAACAGATGTTATATATAAATAAATCTTTGAATGAAAGAAAAATAAATGCTAATCATCATATTATACCATCTGAAAATGCAAACAATATTTATAAATATAAAAGTGTTATTATAACCTGAAATGAAATTTGGCAAGCCAAGACAGTAAGTAGATTATAGAAGATAATGATAAAACGTGCATAGAGTAACACAGGTGTAAAAGAGGAGATTCTTGATACATAAAATGAAAATTCACACGTGCGCGAGCAAAGACTGTACAATCACTGATGACAGAGTTCTAGCTAAAAACTAAAAGGTAACTAAATACATTTTACACCAAAATAGCAATATATAATATATGCGAATGTTTAGTAAAGGTTTAAAATCATATTAAAATACGGGCTAAATATTCTCCTAGAAGTGGAAAAAAACAAGAGTTGAATCCTGACCGATCAAGAAGGTAAAGGAAAGAACCACGCAAAGAATTCTACAAAATTTAACACAACAAAATGTTTTCTGGTCAGAATTCAAACTTCTCTACAGTACTACCAACTAATTAAGGTGTATAAGCAGAGGAACAAAGTGGTGACGCAGCGGGAAGGATATTTCATTGGAATGGAAAAGGGGAAGGGTGCAGCTTCATGCTTTTTGTTACTTTGGGTGGTCCGCCAGGACTGCTGGTACACGACCCGGACCTATTCCGGAAGCGGTCTGCCGTGGAAGCCCACGAGTTGTGTTCAACACCCGCCGATGCGATGGTCTTTCGTGTGGCGCTGTCTTCCTGAGTTGTGGGTCCGTTAGGAGGGGGCCGAACTGGGCCTGATGCCAGCTGTTTATATGGAGTGAACAGGGCATGCAGATTGCAGTGTGGAACTTGCTTTGTGGAAGCGGGGTTGGTTACTTTAACTCACGTGCTCACTAACATCACCCCGCCTTCCTAATTTAACATATTGAATCGGTTAGCTTTAAATGCTTTAGTGGGGTTCCCTCGCCCTCAGTCCTTTCAAATTCGTGCAAAGTTTATTTTTAGTACCAATTTGAAGGTGAGGGTCTATGGAACAATTCGAGTGTAAAGCTGTCAGATAAAAAAATTAAAATGGCTGCCAATTCCCTGTCTAAGCAAAAAAAACATTAAATCAGAAATAACTGTTTTATGATACATTTTGGATGCATATAATATATTACCAATAGATAGAAATATGTATATAAAGTATCTAAATATAGCATTATTTTGTTTAATGTTTATGTATGACGTCATAGACATTTTTAGAAAAAATAAACGCGTCAGTAGACATAGACAATAAATGTTTAAGTGAGACGCTATATTATACAATATGTATTTGTATGACCATAGTCTATCATGTAGGGTAGGTTAAAAGAATACAAAATGTTAATAAATCACTCAATGGCCCAAAAGTGCTATGTTAGCACTAAAACAGGAATTTTGGCCCATTGAGTTATTTATGAACATTTTGTAGTCTTTTAACCTACCCTACATGATAGACTGGTCCTTTTTCTATCTGTTTGTATTACATATAAAGCATCTCAAATGCTTCATTTTTGAGATATTCACTAAAACATATTTTTTTAACACATTTATTTTTTCTAAAAATGTCTGACGTCATACATGAACATTTAAAAAAAATACTATAATTAGATATTTTATATACATATTTCTATCTATTGGTAATATATTATATGCATCCAAAATGTATCATAAAACAGTTATTTGTGATTTAATGTTTTTTTTGCTTAGACAGGGAATTGGCAGCTATTTTCAATTTTTCCGCCTTAGAGACATAAAATTGATTTGTCAGCTTGACACTCGGACCAAAATTGTTTCCCATACTCTAAGCTACAATTTTATATTAAGAATTAAACTTTTACATCAACTTGAAATAAAACCCAAAAATTACACATATAAGGAACCCCACTACTTTGTAATCAAACGTCAACTGCTTCATTAATATTAATTAAAGACAGTATCGATCGACATATTGTTAGTATCGATTTATTGATTATATGCATGCGTGCCAGCCGCCAAGATTCAAATTAATCAATTATCGATTTTTGAGTGAATCATTCATGAACCATAAAACACACTGTTATTAAAATAATGAATTCTACAAATCATGAAAAATAAAGACCACAAAAAGTTTAGAACGAAATGGTATACCCATCCTTCAAAAAATCTGGAATCACTGAATAATAATCAAATTTAATTTATCAATTTGTACCATTTAAACATCATGTCATGAATAAAATAAACACCAGTGAGATATAAGAGAAGAGTTTGTCGTTATCTGCGCCTCGAAAAAGTGGTATTTGGAACATTTACCTGCATTGAATCGGAATATATGCCCAGCTTGAAACACAATGTAAAGTATTATTAAACATTCTTCATAATGGTATGCCAAAGAACACTGAGCACATAACAAGACGTGAAGTCTAACACAAATCAAAAGGAATCATTTATTTACCTTGGCCTTCTGTCGAGGGGCTGTGGTAGGAATCTTGTTGAGGATCTTCATGAAGTGAAGAAAATTGTCCACCATTGTCTGCAGCTCTTCTCGGGATTTCTCTTCGAATATGTCGCAGTAGAAGTTAGTTCTGTGGAAACATGAGGTCAGTGTGAATCTTAAGCTTCTTTACTTTCGCTATAGTCTATTATAGATGTATTTTACTTCTTCGTGTTGATAGAATCCACTACTTTTTTAGTGGCTTGATTGATTCCAGGCAGTAGAAAAAACCGACTTCTCCAAAATTTAAGCGTCTATAAGAAGACAAGTAATATGAAGTAATTTGAATGTCACAAACAAATATTACAGAACCAATTTTTGAGATATTAAAAACTTTTTTATGATAGCAGTAAGAAAGACAACAAGTTAAATGATAAGCATCCAGTGTTAGCTCGCAAAATATTCACAAACAAATGTGCACTTATAATATGCTGTGCTCAAGTAAAACTCCTGGCGATGGTGGTTAGGAAATCAAAGGTAGACAAATGAATAGTTGCTAATATTTTGAAAGGTGACAATATAATATGAACTTCTTGAATTATCAACAGCAATCTAACATATTGTATTACATGAAATAACACCAAAACAAAAGCTTATGCATGAGAATATATAAAATTCAGAAAGTAATAAAGACGTATTAAAAAACTAAAATATGGTATTATAAATAAAAATAAAACCACGGTACATAAAGCTAAAAGGACAAATAGAGTTACAACAGATATATTATATGCCTCAAACACGTACACTTAATGAGAATGACAGAAAATGTTTCAATTAACTTTCATGTAATATTTTTGAAGCTGTAAAACTATTAAAATATCTTTTTAGGTAAGTTGTTTCATTGAACATGAACATAATAGATTGCAAATTAAAAAGTATTCACGTTAACTTTTAGAATAATTTAGAATCTATAACTCTTATTATGCAACATTAGTATCAGCAGAAAGAATTCAACTATGTGCAGAAAATCTATCCCCCAACAGAGCATACGTGTATAGAGAAAGAGAGCTTAGCACACAGCAGGCTGCAGTTATTTAAGATGGTAGAAGGTCCTTACCTTTTCCGGTAAAGTTTCCTGAAATAATTGACGCATTTATGCATGGTAATATCGCAGAGTTGAGGTTACATACTATTTTGATATAAACACAATTAAGATCTTTTGATATAAATTTATCATGTAATCAAAGTTTAAATTTAAAGCTATACGAATTTTATTAATATAAGAAAAAATCGACATATATGATCAAAAAGTTTAATTATATTATTTTTTATAATAAACGCATTATGACCAGAACAAATAACTTTTATCAAATAAAGGGAAGTCGCAATAAGAAGATATAAATAATAAAAACAATCTATAAGTATTAGAACTAAAAAGTTTTACGTAAAGTTTATACAAAAATAAATGATGCCTAAAAAACTTATTTGATTTGCAAGAAAAGACAAGAAGAATGGACGTACCGGAACAAGTCCATACGTCTCACCGTCCCCACGTGTACAAATATAATTGTCCAGATAGTTCCAGCTGAAAGTTTCCAACATCTGGTCGGTGAATTCCGTCCACGACACCACATAGTCGACAGCGTCCGGCACCTTCAATCGGTACTTGTAACGCACCGGACTCGTTCTGTGTGAGTATCTGGAGCGAGGGCAGATATATAACATAGACTATAGAAAGCTGGTTTCGGCAAAAGAAAAGTCGGACAAATGGCTAACATTCTCTGACGACCTGACATTCGCTGAAACTAACAAACAACATCAACGACTGGAAGACACACACGATTCCCCTTCTTCAATATCTTGAAACAAACCAAAAATCTGCAGGGTTAACGTTAGCTGGAGACAGTGACTATTTAGAATTGTCCAAGAAGTTCGGCAAAGTATTCCTTTCCTACAAACTATTGTTTTAACACCGGCAGATCAAGCGAGATGGATATATTTTGTGGCCAGTAGACTGACTACCAGCGTTACAATTTTACTCCAAGTTAACCCGCTTTCTTTATATAGAATAAAAATGCCCTGGTAGCTTTATTACAATATTAAATATGGCACACGGCGTTACATGGATATTGTTTAAAGTGTGGAATACTGAATCGGAGAAGTAATTTAAAATACAGTGAACAAAATTAGATCTTAACTATTTTTCACATCAATTTTGTAATGTACTAAATTTGTTTCAACTATACTTTGTTAGTCCGCAAGATACAAGGTTCTAGCGGCACTGTAGTTATAATTTATTATGCACTAGTCAAGGTGTTCCCTCACTTTGGTCTGTATTGTGTGACAGTTATGTTGCCCCCCTCCAGCGAAAGATGATGAAATATTCGACCAATACTGAACTGGTAAGCCTCCTGTAATCCAAAAAGGAAGAACATAGTTACTTGTTGAGAAGACTCTGAAACTGTTCAGTGAATTGTTTAAGTGAGCTCACAGGAACTTGGCGATTTCGTAGTCGCAAGTTGACGGCTCCCTTCGTGGTGGTTGGCTTGGACTGGGGTACCGAGTTGGCCAGCGAGACGCTAGGAGACACGACGATTTGGAAGCCCTTTTGAGAGATAGATTAAGGCACAAACACATCTTAGAGAGGCAAACTTGACCGATAATGTAATGAATAGAAATGATGTAAAGAAGAAAACTACGACCACTTTAATAAAGCTAGAGGATTACCTGAGATAATCGCTGGTTGATGAGTTCCTTGTAGACCTCTTGTGTGGATAGAGGACGTCGACGGTTCAACCGACCGAGATCACCGTTGCTATCACTGCAAAGGAAGAAGAATGAGGCCAAATACAAACATCGAGAAGACTAAGAAGCAACAAAATTTTTTAGAAGAATTTTAAATAGTGTTTAAACTGTCTATAGTGAAAACCACGAAAATTAACAGTGATATTCGTGGTCAGATTAGAGTTCAAATATGGAAATATTTTAAAATTATTCGAATTCAAAAATTACAAAAAGAGAATTGTCTTTTTAAAATGAATTATTAATTATTATAGCTCCCTTAACTGCTTAATATTATTAATAATGGAGATATTTCAATTGCTTTCTGACAATAAATAAGTTTTTAATCACCGTACTACTCACTAGAGTAAAATCATAATGTATATACATTTTCAAACTATATTTATAGATTTGTGAAATAATCATAAATGCATTTCCGTTATAGAAGATAATACTTATAACTTTTTAATTAAAAATAGGAAAACATGTCCTCAACTCGACTGCCACAAACGTACAACCAAACGATCTACCTTCCCATCTACAGTTACGCATGAATAGAAATGTATTTAATATAACACAAAATAAGGACTGTGTTCTAAGCTGTCACCTTAAAATATCCTCGTTAGAGAAACTGCCTGGAACCAGCTGATAGTCATGCAGCAGAAAGTCGTCTCGTAGGCTGGTGGAACTCGGGAAATAGTCTGTGGTAACAGACAGATTAGCGGGCATTGTCAAAGACTTCCAGTCGACTCCTGGACACATTCAATAAAAGATTGATTGAAATAATGTTGCATTGGTTGTAAAAAACAATGTGTAGGGCTGGTATAACTATAAGCAAAATACGTGCAAAGGTACAACGAAATAAATAGTCTAACTATCACTACGCTACGATTGAAAAAAACATCAAATAAATCGATGAAGTAAAAAATGTATTTGTAAAAAGCGTATTTGTAAATAACTTTTCTAACAATAGGTAATGTATAAAATATAAAGAAAATGGAATTCATTGGGTCTAAAAATGCATCGATCAAAACAGAGGAAACATTATATGTAGTCACTAAATATTGATCGATTTATAATTTTAAAATTAAAATATCGATTTTCTTCTAATGGGTTTATAAATGACTGGTATAATAAAAGTTTATAATTTTGCGTTAAATCGGAATAATCAGCCATAATAAATGAAATAAGCATATCATGAAAACGTAAGACATCACTAAATATTTCAAGATATAGAATATCGTTTTGTAAAATTTATATTGAAAGATAATACGACCCACAACATTAAAAAGAGTTACGTGAAGTTAAAAATAGTGAATATTTGTGAAAATGATATACAACAAAGATACCAAGTCATCGTCAGAACATTTATTTATACGAAATTTTCACAATATACGATGTAAACTTATTTATTTGTTTTAACTCCGAAAACTAACTATTAACTATATAACCACGAAAACACATTTATATGTGAATCTTTCTTTGCTCCAGAGGATAAAAAGACAGCTTCTGTATATAAAAAATACATTGATTGGAAGGTACTTGTGAACAAACGTCTTTGTTGGGGCAGGGTAGTTTAAAAACATAATTACAAGGTTTTAATTACAAACTATTAATAAAATATATAAATGAAGTTATAAGTGTTAATAAATTTCATGTCTATCGTTATATACATATATAATTAGCAATATTTTAGCTGAAGTGTTAATAATGACCAAATGATTAAAACCCTGTATAACTAAAACAAATCAATACATTGAATAAAAGCGACGATGCAACTAATAACTCATGCTGAGTAACTAAAGGGGTCCTAAACAGGTCCGGTTCAATTAACAACACCAGAAAATTGGATCAATAAAGCTTCACATAAAAAATTATTTTAATTTAATATATATAAATATAATATTCTAAGCATTTTTAAAATTAGTGACAACATTTCATTAAAAAGCAATACAAAGTCGTTCCAATAAAGTGTTAACAGCGATAATTGGTTGTATTAAAAAGCCGGTGTTAAATGAAAAAGCATGCAGGGAGAATGATCAGACTTCTATGAACAAGACCCTGAAAAGGGAACTGACTGACTCAAAATGATCAGAGGTTAAAATGTGTTATACAACAGTGGCAACAGACAACAACAAAAGTAAAATAATGATGAAGACGGAGGCTGTAAAGGAGTATAATTACCGATCAACTTGGAAAATTGTTCTACGCTCTCTGGAGGCATGGGAGAAAGCAGAGCATACAAAAACATATTAATAAATGAATTAAGAGGAATCAGGTGTGTATATTGTAGAAAAGTAATGCAACAGAAATCATAAAACGACTCTTACCACCCTCCTCCACCAGATTATTCCTTTAGTGGAAAAATGAAATATCATCCACAAACCGATTACAACGTAGCATGGGTGCATAATTGAAACACGAAATATATAAATTTGGGAACCAAGACACATTTTATTCAACCGATGAATTATTTAATTAAAGAAATAGTTAATAGAAATATATAAAAACGTTTAAGTTGTTCATCTACAAAAATGATAAAATCAGAATTTAAATGGAGGACTTTTTACCACGCACAGTTGACGATTTTTGATTAATCAATAGTTCTTTATTGTACTATCTAGAACCTACCCATGTGGTTAATAGGACTGGCATCTTCACTGAGGCAATCCCAGCTCCACTTCTGCTCCCCTTTGGTGAACATGTCCTTGGTCTGGCAGGAGATAGGAGCCGCCTTTTTGCGCGTGTTGGCCCGAGGACCTGCAATCAATAATTCACAATAAATCAATACGTTGTCTTTGAGATAAAATATCAGCTATTTATCAATAAAGGACATTAGGAAAACATTCTGTCTCTTAAATTGTATACGAAAAATGGACTTGCTCTTGTCGGTGGCATTACTGCGAACACTTGAACCTGGTCGAGGACAATTCTCGAGATCCACCTCAAATTCAGTGCCTGTATGCGTTCTGGAGAGAGACATTGACTCAATCGAATACTTGTTGTAGCTTATAAACTCTTAATTCAATAACCCCGAACAAAAAGGGTGAATTAAAAGCGGTGCTCACCTTCCATTTTTGTCACTGTCAATATCAGGCGACAAGAAGTCGCTATGAGGCGGTATCCCCAAAGTTCTCTCCCTCATTTTAAAGTACTTCTTCCACGCCTAAAATGGAGGCAATCACATCTGTTGTCTAGAGAGTGTAATTTCACAACACCCTCAAAATATTTCTCTCGTTACCTCTGACAGATTCTGTTTCTTTCTTCGTTTAGTGACGACCAAACTGTCAACATTGCTGTCGAGCTTGTGGTGGGGCTGTATCAGTTTTCCGTTCTTATCTGAAGTCAAACGACACATTTACGATGACGACAAAGCACTCAACTATCAATACATCGATTGTATCGACCCACCGGAGGGAAATACGTGGGCCCAACGTCGACGATTGGCTGTCAGTCGGATATTGAGGCGATTAGGAGCGAATGGATTGATGAGCGCCTTCCTGGGCTCGTGTCGATGAAGGGCCGAAACCGATCGATGACTCACGGGAGACTCGGCCGAACGAGCCAACAACTGCTCCCCAGCACCGGGAATGCTGAGTTCAGAGGAGACGCTAATCATACGCTCTGCAAGAAAAGGGAATTGTCATCCTACTCATACGCAGTTCAAGTAGTATTGTTGAATTGTTATGAATTTGCGTCTTCTCTGTTAGAAATAAAGGTTCATAAAAAAACCTTCGGCTGCAAGAACCTTGTAAACGGTTAATTTAAAAGGTTATAGATATTTAAAAGGGCTATTAGAATGGGAACAATGTTCTTTAAATAAAGGTTTTCGATTTACTAAACCCAAAAAAAGGTTCTTATAAAAAGGTTCTTATAAACCCAAATAAAGAACATTTTTTGACAGTCTCAATAACCTTTTTACAGTGTAGATAAACACACCTCGTTTCTCGCTGTCGTCAGAAGTTGAAAAGAAGTCCTTGTTCGAGCCTTGGTAGACATCGCCTCCAATGTTGATGCTCACGTGACGATCTCTGGCGATTCTCTGACGTCGGCGATCGTCCATTACTCTGAAGAGAGATCCCCAAACCACCACATATTAATTTAATCACTCCAATAACTTCACACTTCTTCTTACAAGGTCTTCTGCACTGATTTCTCTTTGGCTCCGTCTTTGTCCTTGACATAAACAGAGTTGTCGTGAGCTTCAAAGTCCACAAATTCCGGTGCTTTCCGGTTTAAATGTGCGTTGAGACGCTGAGTTGTCTCATTCTGTTCGGCCTGCGAACCAACCAAATGACAGAGGAGAAGGTCACCAGGACGGATAGGATGATTTTAAAAGAGGTTTTAATGTTAGAAGTACATAATTATGAACTGTGTCTAGCTTCTCTGTAAATACTAATCATTGACAAAGGTAGATACCGTGGCTTTAGACACATCTAGAACTACAGAAACGAACCAGTTATAGAGCCAAATATATTCAGGCGATGCATCATTTTAATAAACTAAGAAACTAGTTTTGTAAATTGGGTTTAAGTATAAATAAATACATTTATGTAAAGATTGTCAAGAAATGAACCAAAGAATCAGACGAGATACTCCTGAAGAAAATAAAGCGAAGAAGACGATTTAAAAGAACCGGTCGAAGCAGAAAGATTATAAAATGAAATAAAGCAGTTGTTATTACTTTTGAATGGCATTAGGTAAAACGTGAGTTTTGTTGTTAATATTAGATAACAAAACAGCTCTATAAAGTGAAAAAGACGGCAGCGATAAATTCAGATATAGAGAAGCATACTTACGGGAAGGGGTTTGCGAGGTTTTGGCTGAGTCACAATAATGAGGTTATAAAATATTTATTAAATGTAATGAAGATTGGGAACAACATTTAAAGAAATACAAAAAAAACGTTAGAAGAAATATTTCAGCAATCGAAAACCTGTCAATTCAATAAGTATAACAAACAATATACACAAATATAATACAAATTTACTGTATCACGTCTTGAATTGTGTGTTTCTTGGTCTTTATCGTGATGCTATTTTACTTAAATGTACTAAAATTCGACTTTAAATATATATTGACGATATCAACAAGTGAATATTTAAAATGAGACATCATGCCTTTAAATATAACTTCAACGCAAAGCAAAACATATTTAAATCCTACAGTTGTAAGAACCTACCTTCTCAAATTTAAGTTTGATTCTTGGGATGAAGTTTCCTAATCGAATCGCCTGCAGTTCACTCTCCGAGCGATAAAAACTGTTTTAAATAATTAAAAACGAAATAAAAATATTTGAAAAGAACATAATTTACCCAATCGAATATAAAACATCAGTTAATATATTATCAAGAATGAGCAGTGAGCAGGAGTCACCTATGGTTGATCCAATGGGGAATGTAGTAGTCGTCGCCTGTGTCACGCTGTATTTTACGTTTCTTGATAAACTGAAAGAAGGTCGCATTGTTGAGACACGAAAGAATGAGTACACTCTACAGAAGTAACTAATGGAACCTACTTTGAAGAGAGGAACTGCGTGGAGAGGCTGGTCCCCCATACATACAAGATCAATACCAACACCTGGGGACGGAGAGAGAGATCAGCATAAGATTAGAATCCTTTAATGTCATAAAATAATAAAACATAAAAAACACATGTTAAAATTTTGATTAAAAATAATAATCAGGTCGAAATATTATGCGAATCGGGATATACAATCATGTCAGAATTAACTAATTATATTATGTATATTAAATATGACTTGTCAAAAATACAGCGGACGTTAATGACTTAGAAATCATGTGCGCCTTCAATTGATTATTCAAATCAGTAACTTTTCTTTCAGTTTCTATATAATATATCCTCATTACACATGTTTATTCAAATCATAACCAGTAAGACAGATGCAGGGTTCCCACACTGCTACCCATTTGAAATTCAAGGGGTTCAAGGGTATATTTTCCTACATTCAAGGGGCATTTTATGTTTAAATTACAGTAATTAAGTGTTTTTGATATCCGATCGATCTCTAAAATTATGGTGTAAATAAAAATTAAATATATTATATATATAATATTAATAGCTAAATTTAGGAAATAAGTTTTTTACAATCAATTAATATATAATATGACCTTTTGTTGAAAAAGACTATATATTTTTTTACAAAATACTATGAAATTCAAGGGATATTATGGCATTTTAATTAAATTCAAGGGTTTTCAAGGGGTGTGGGAACCCTGCAGATAATAAATCTACCATTCCTAAGTCAAAATTGCATATTTCCATATTTTAAATAATCACAAAAATTATCAATAAATAAATATTCCAAATACTATCGAGGTGACTCACCCAGGTCAAGAATCCTCTGTTTGGTGATATTAACCAGGTCACGGTCCACATCAAACACCCCAGGGCCGGGTGTTATCACAACACAGATCTTCCCGGTTCGATCGAAGTTACGATCGATATTGTAGTACTCGTATACTGGAGAGGAGAGGAAATACGAGTTTAGTCAAATACAGTCACAAATACAAAAAAACTGGAAAGCATAAATTGTTATTAAAACTTGGCTAAAGACTCACAATTAAGGGTCATATTGAGCGTCTCTAGAAAATTGCCTTCTGCAGAAGTGGAGTTGAAGGCTTTGGGGACCTGACATCCGGAGATCCGATTCTGATACTCCAAGACATGTGACTTGTAGCCATGGAAACACTGCTTCAATTCGATCATCACTCGTTTCCATTCATCAATGTAGCGTTCGTTCTGAATAACCACTCTATGGTGAAGGGATGCTCAAAGTAGAGCTTTAAGATTATTGCTGCTAGTGTGACAATTTCTACTTACCGGTAAAAATCTTCATAGAAGCGGCCCTGGTGGTCCCGCTGAAGATATTTTTGAAGAATTTCCGGAAACTGGTCTGAAATGAAACCACAAATTATATAAATAACTCAAAAGACCAAGGAAGAAATAATTCAATTGACCTTTCGAGGCAGCATCGTAAAATATTCTGGAGAACAGTACAATAGTGACGTCATGACTGCAGCCGCTCTCCTAAAATAGAAGTATAAGAAAATGATGACAACCAGTTTTAATTATACAAAAAAAGAAAATACGTGTGACGCTTATTAATGATTAATATACAATAAATCAGGAATAGAATAAGCTAAAGTTTGTTAGAAATTATTTTTCAAAACTTACATTCCATTTGGCAAAGAGTTCTGCAAGAAAGTTGATTGTTTTCTCAAAGTAGAGATCGCCAAAGAAGTCAAAATCCCACATTTCTTGGCTCATTTGAATGAAAATGTGAACCACAGAAGTCGAAGACCTGAACACAATCTGCATTTGAAATAGAGACAACAAAGTATAATCATTGAAGTTTGATAAATAAATCGTTGTTGGTTAAATAAGCTCACTCACTTTAGTCTCCGGTCCGACATATCCGCAAGAATACTTCTCACCGCGACACCACATGTCGCCAACATTACCTCTAAATTTCGAAATATAAAGAAGTTACCAGGATAATAAATACGGCATTAAATTCCGGCAAGACTAATCACCTCATTAACTTCTTCACATATTCCAATTTCTGTTTAACATGGACTATAGTTCCTCTCTGTAATTAGATCATAATCATGGAGACTAGTATAACGAATGACAAGAGATAAACAGATGAACTCACCATCATTGAAGAAAATCGATAGAAGTCAGCACGACTGAAGTATTGATCTTTGAAGTGGATCTCAACCAAATCTAGGGTAACACTCTTACAAAACAAAATGATATTAGTTAAGATCAATGGTGTTACAAAAAAATATTTGGAAATAATTTTGTGACATTTTCTGTTTTGTGAAATTTAATTATACATCTATCCTCAGCAAAGTTGATTATTTTATTATAAAATACACAATATACTTTCTTACCTCTTTATCGACAATATTAACAAAAACAGGATTGTAATTACGCAATCGAAATGTACTCCCGATAGTTTGGTCAACACTGATTGCATCTAAAGTAGAGAGAAAGAAACATAATAATATAAAATCGAATTACGTCTTGCAAATGAAGATCAGTTTACCTTTTTGTTGAAAATCACTACTTGGATTCACCTTAAGTAGGACATGCTGTTTGTCTTCTGGGTGATATATTTCCACGATTGTACCAGCCGGAATATCTTTACACGATGAGGGGTTGATGATTGCATCATCATCTGCATTGACGATTATTATGATAATTTCCGTTAAATGAAACAGTTTGGATGAAATAGAAATACAACTTATATTTATAGTGTTGAGAAAGGGAAACAATGCTCTGTACACTTTAACATTCCTATTTTAATATTCCTAATTAAAAATCGTATATTATAGAAAATATCAAAAAATGGCAGCAAAGGATAAGATCTAAAGTAAATACCAAAATACATTAATCTATCAAGGTAATTTTGAATTTGAAATGAATAAATTAAATATATATAGGTATATAGAATATAAATCAAATGGTTATATCTTATAAACATATGAAGGATGCAAAAAATCATATCATTTAAAAGTATAGATAGTTAAGGTAAATTAAGTACAAAAAGTAAATATAAATATTATAAAAAATATACAGAATTTCATAAAATCAGTTGAAATTCATTTAGGCTGTCAAGTAAAACTAATATATATCCTATAAGTTCACATATTTTAAATGTATTTTGAAACTTATTTTATTACCATTAACATAAAAAGTTAATAGAATAATACCAGCTTGGATTTCATTTAGCCAAATATACAAGGTGCATATCTCTATCACACAATCTTACCTTACATAATTTTTATGTTTTTTGTTTATAAACAAAGCATTTGTCTTTATAATTATTTAAAAGGTGTTTTGTAGGTCCTGTACAAATTGTCCTTAATATGTAAATATAAGTTTATCAACAGTGAAAACATGATTTTATTATTTATAGATATTAAATTAATATTAAAGACAATACAATTTTTGTCAAAAATATATATATATATGTCAATAGGTACATAATTATACTAATTAATTAATATCATTTGAAGTCAAAAAGAGCCTATTAATGATGTACAATATAGATACTTGTATATACAATATCATGGGACATAAATATTAAAGTTTAAAAAAGAAAAGCAAATTTTTGGGCCTTATTAATCTACTATTGTTGAAACATTTACAGTTTCAAACTACTATAGCTACTATAGCAATGCATTTTGTTAGCAGTCAGAAGACTTTTTACTAAAAAATTTAAATTTCAAGATTGTTTCAGTTTTTCAAGACCCATTACATGAACCCTGTATTTAGCTGCTGCTATATGGTGTAGCTCGCCTATGAAAATGAACAAGCCTTTTAAATTATTTATCAATAAAATGATATCATTTTGTTTTAAAAGTGCTTGAAAACCTTATTAATATAAATCAGGCATGGGAATGGCTGATCATAAAAAAATGGAAGTTTGCTTTAGGGCCCACCATCAGTTGGAAAGTCAGGTTACCACTGGCCAATTTTTAAAAAAATTTCTTAAGTATAATAAACAAATGACATGTATATGATAATGATAATACATAGCTGTTTTATCATTCAAAGTGGTTAGCAGTTGGGTAACTGGTTTTTTAATTCCAATGTTAGCAGTTGGGCAACCAAATAATATTGGATAATAAAATCAATACAAAGCTTTAAACCAATCTTATTTCTAACCCTGAGACCTGGCCTGGCTACCATACCTTGAACATAAAAACATAAAAAACATTAAAAATCAATAAATGCATTAGGACTCTAATTATAACATTTTTATTTAACCTAGGTATTTAATACATTTAACAATTTTTTTATTTTTTTATTTTAATTTTTTTATTTTTGATAGTATATGATAGTATATGATAGTATTTAAACATGTATTATAAAGTATATATTGATGCATTACAATGGTAAAAAAACAAATGTTAATTGTTTAGATAAAGGTGCATTACTACAGTATTAAAACTGATACTATATAAATTATAATTTTTTAACACTAGATTGTATCTGAAAAATGAACATAGTATTTTCCATGGATGTTTCCTTTATATTTTTCCTAGGATGTGTTCCCCAAGAAGCA
Source organism: Vannuccia rotundouncinata (assembly GCA_034780395.1). Taxonomy (NCBI): domain Eukaryota; kingdom Metazoa; phylum Platyhelminthes; order Proseriata; family Coelogynoporidae; genus Vannuccia; species Vannuccia rotundouncinata. The sequence goes on along the minus strand of JAUZNC010058217.1, from coordinate 1,009 downwards.
CTCCAAAGACTTGAAAAAACAGACATTTTCAGAAGATTCCCATGCCTGATAATTGCTTTAAAAGACCCTAGTATGATATTTTTATTGTGTAGCAATAATCTTTTTTCTATTGCAATTGCATGCCCAAGATTTTGCAATTTCTTATTTGTCTATATATGAAATTGGGCTCTGTATCAAGATCTTAGCAAAAATTTTCATTGAAAAAAATCCTGCATACATAGCTTTAGTGTCAAAAAAGTTTTTAATTTCATCATACTCATTTGTTTTTACTTTATATATTTTTTTATTGTCCTCATACATTGACAAATAATAGTTTGTTCTTTTTGTGTTGAGTTGTCCTTGTTTAACTTGAATGTTTTGGGCTAAACTGCCCTGTTTTTCTGCTACCATGTATTTTTTCTATGCCAAATGCACACACAAGAATTTAAACAATTTATATTTGTTTATAAAAAAATTATCTCTGCAGGCACAAGATCTTTGCAATAAATGCCTTAGAAAAATTCTTGCCTGGTACTGACATTATATAATAAATATTACATGAATTTTATTTATTTTGTTGCATTATTATGATTTTAAAATAAAAATTGGAGACAGGATTTTTTAAAGCATTTTAAATTCATTAAAAAGTTCTATGCTCTTAGATCAAATAAGTTTATTGGTTGGATAAATTTTCTTCAGTATTAAAATATATAATTAATTCAGAAAGCATAACCGTAGTTAATAAAGTCAACATTACTAATGATACATTCTAGCTTATTTATAAGAATGAATAATTACCGATAGGATTTCCATTTTTATCTTCTTTTTCCCGATTGTGAAATAGAAGCTTAAGTTTATACATTTTAATTATTTTAAAATATGCGCTAAATATATTTATAAAAATAAAATGTTTGAAGCAATGAGTTATATATTATTTATCTAGACGTCCAAACATGTTGATCTCTATAAAGAAACAAGTACTGAACCAATTAGCAAAGACGCTGAAAGAGCTAGATGGAGACTATTTGGG
>JAUZNC010058214.1:0-11643 GCA_034780395.1 Vannuccia rotundouncinata | reverse complement strand
TATATAGAGGTGGGCAATGGTGTATTCATAGATGAGGGGGCACCTTAATATAAATAGAGGAGGGCACTGGTGCATATCTAAATAAAAACTTACTTTATATTTGTAAAGAAAAAAAAAGATCAAGTAAGATGACCCTTACATGAAAGTCCAGATTCAAAAAACAAAAAATAAAGTATTCCGTGAGAGCACATGTGGACACATAGATGAGGAAACTTTATTATAATTATATTAGGGAACTGTAATATATATATAGAGAAGGGCACTGGTGTATACATAGATGGTGGGCACTGGTGTATTCATAGATGGTGGGCACTTTAATATACATAGAGGAGGGCGCTAATGTATTCATAGATGGTGGGCACTTTAATATACATAGAGTAGGGCACTGGTGTATTCATAGATGGGGGCACTTTGATATAATTATATGAGGCAACTGTATATATATAGAGGAGGGCACTAGTGTATTTATAGATGGGGGGCACTTTAATATATATAGAGGAGGGCACTGATGTAATCATAGATGGGGGCACTTTAACATATGTAGAGGAGATCATGGTGTATTCATTGTGGGGGGCACTGTAATATACATAGAGGAGGGAACTGGTGTATTCATAGATGGGGCACTTAAATATACATAGAGGAGGGCACTGGTGTATTCATTGATAGGGCACTTAAATATACATAGAGGAGGGCACTGCTGTATTCATAGATGGGAGGCACTGTAATATACATAGATAAGGGCACTGTAATAAACATGGAGGAGGGCACTGGTGCATTTATAAATGGGGGGTACATTAATATACATATAGGGGGGCACTGGTGTATACATGGATCGGAGGCACTGTAACTTACATAGAGGAGGACATTGTTATATTCATAGATGGGGGGCACTGTAATATACATAGAGGAGGGCACTGGTGTATTCATTGATGGGGCACTTAAATATACATAGAGGAGGGCACTGGTGTATTCATAGATGGGGGCACTGTAATATACATAGATAAGGGAACTGGTGTATACATAAAGGACATTGGTGTAATGTTAATTATTTATAATCAATAATTTTTTAATTAGTTTAAAACAAGTTAATAATGATACAAATTAAAAGTTAATGTATTACAATTATTTAAATATAATCCAGTCAATAATTTTAAGAATGAAATTACTTAACTTAATTGTCCAAGTATGGAATAATTTCTTCCATAGAGTTTTCATGTCTTGAGAGAGAAGTAAAACTTCCGAAAATGTTGTCTGAAAATAAAAATCAGACAAAAAGTTTTAATATAGTGGCAACCATGTCATGAACAATTAAAAATACAAAATATATTTAAACAGCGGATAAATAACAGCTAATAATTTATTGTATTAAAATATGTTACTTTTAAACGCACAGAGACATCAAAGTTACTGGCAATATCTAAACATTAATTTTAATTTACTATAATTAGTATCAGCTCAAAACTATTATTAGTTGAAATCATGGCGCAATTAGTTAGCCTTCACTTATTCATTCTAAATAAATTTCTTACGTAACACATACATTATTAGAGACCCCATTTTAATATGAATACTTTTAATTATACTAATATGTACTGTAGTATGTTTAATGATTTGGATTTAATCCCGCTTGAATACGGTGAATTATGTAACTATTAAGAGTCTATATTATTATGGACGAAATTATGAAATAAAATATTAAAATAAATAACTATATTATAATTGCAGATTTTTCAATCGACAAAAAATTGGATATCATTAATTTCCTGCCTAGCCTATAACGCGAATAACATATAGTAATACCCATAATATCGATCGCCAGAAATTATTTTTAAATATTTATAAATAACAACGATTGCGCTTTTTATACTTATAAAGATTAAATAGTAGATTATTGTGTGTTTCACGTATCCGGTTGAAAGAGACAAAAGTCTATGCCTAGTCCTATCAATCGTTCAATAAACATATTGTAAAATTAATTTTTAAACAATTCCCTAAATATGTAATATATTTTACCAGGTAGATCTTACAAATTTAAATCTGAAAACTTGATTTAAACATGATTTAAAGTTTATCCAATTTACGTTGTACATAATTATTTAACTATATTTATAAAGATACATATTATATTTATATATTATGTTGTCTTTGTAAAGTATAATTATATCGTCCATGAATCCTTTACTATTGGCCAAGTGTACCCACAGAAGCCACATACAGTCAAAAAAATGATATCGATAAAATAAATTTGCTTTTCAAAGGATGTTCGGCATTTATGTGACTCAACCAGCAAAAGAGCTGTGAATTGGCAAACTCTTTGTTTTCGGTTTCTTCAAATAGCCCGATTTAAACTATATTTCCTCCAAATTAATCAATTCAATACGAGTCGTAGTTACCCGGCGTTCATCTGATCAATTAAATTGTCGGTCGAGATTCCGAGGTGAGTATTAGTTAACAGCTTTTATTAATTTTTCTAGATATAATTCTGTTAAAGTATTACAGTGGTTAATAAAACAGAAAATGATTAAACAATAGTTACTCTTATTGCAACCAAGATTACATTAATCCCGAATTCAATCTTAAAAATGAGACAATAAGTATTATCAATAAATAAAAGTTGTGCATATATTTTCAGTTCAGTTCTGCTGTTAACTAAATCACACCAGAAATAATTCAAAGAAGTTATACCTTTATCGTTGTATAACTGTTTCACTATTCAATGAGCAATTAATTAATCATATTAGAATTTTCAGTACTGAAATGTTTTTCAAATAAATGATGATTGCAGAGGACTCTTCAGTTTGCTATGAACACCAATAACCTGCAAAAGTAGTGTGCCGCACTTACCTCTGCAAGAAGGAAGGCTTTCGTGAAGTCAGGACTTTGTGTGCAATTTGTTAAAAGGCGGTAAATACGATCTCATAATCAGAAAGATCCTCCACACCCGCCATGTTGTATTGTGTTCCTGGAAAGAAGATTGAGACTGTGAAAACTGACTAAATATTCAGAATAAATGTTAAATAAAACTTTTGTTGAAAATGTTTAGGACTGAAAATGTGTTAATTATAAAACCAAAATTTGTCCGAATGTACAGGTTTTGTTATATTGAAAATGTATAAAAGGTTTTGTTACATAAGTAGAAATATCGTAATGAGTTTAAGTCAAACGATCGAATTGTCGAAATTCAAGAATAAATTGATCTACTGGGTTGTTCAAAAGTAACGCAACTATTCATATTAATTCAAAGTGAGAATACAATTCTCTCAACACATAACTACATTCTAGAACAGATTAATGAACAGAATAATAATGTCAATAAGGTATTTTGAAATGGCTACCTCCTTCTTGAATACATTTATTTTCAATTTAACTTTATATGAATAGTTGCATTACCTTCAAACTACCTTATATTTTAGAATATCCCGGAAAAAAACCACCAGATTGACTACCAGCATAATTCACTAATTAAATGTGTATCAGGACAAATATATGATTACAGATTATCTCAATAAGTATTCAGACCACACTCTTGAGTTAGAAAACAGAATAAGGCCCTTTACAAATTAAATTTTATTATGGCCCAAATTATTTCCGTGGAGAAAAATTTAATCTGATGTACAAATTGTGAGTATATTGCCAACATTTCACACAGTGCAAGGTTTGTATGGCATTATTGACCTATTGTCACTCATTTAGTTGTATTAGTAAATATTTGAGAGAGCTTGCACTATATTTCATATTTAGAAGAAGTTTCGGATAATGTACTAGCAACTTGCAAAATAATTCAAATATTTGGTAAGAATTATTTAGGGCTGCATAGATTAGGTTGATTACAGAACTCAAACATATATCCATAATAAAAAAAACATGGTTCCTACATAATTTTCAGAGAAAAATTGCCTGACTTTTCCAGGATTTCCTCGACCAAATTTCCAAAAATCATGAAGAAGCAAGCAATGTTAAAACAACAGAAAATTAATATTCTACCATGTTTAGTATGTTTCAATATTATATCAGTAGTATGAAATAGTGATATTTAGGCCACCCACTCCCTCCCATTTGACGAATGGGAATCGAGTATCATGACAAATTTCTGACGAATGAGAATAGACTATTATGGTATAAAAGGTGTCTAAGTCGCTATTTTCATTCACATTTCTTACGAGCTCTCTGGCGGTCGACTCCATGTCACTCTCTTCCATATTGACATTATATTTATGTGGATATTTTTGTGTTTTCTTATCATCTATTCAGAGTAAGGGCACTATTTAATTATTAATATTTTTAAAACAAAAAAATTAAAATCTTTAAAATAATAAAATATCAAAAAATAAACAAAACAAAAAATTTTTCTTTCTACTTTCTTACTTTGAATTTTCAAAATTCATTTCATTTACAACTATTTTTTGGTATTTTTTTAAAGGTATATATTGCACATATTTTTTCAATATTTTTAACTAGTTTACTAATGATACACAGAATGGCAATGCAAAGTTCTAATAAAATTTTACCATGCTTACATATACTTTAATTTAGTTTAATTTATGATGTCGCCTTGCATGAAATGAGCCTGTGGATGTGGTTTAAATACTCTATTAATGGCGGGCGCCAGAGCGTAAACCATTGAGACGAATGTCTGTAGAGTTCCATGTCAGCTATTGATCAGTAAACTCATTGAGCCTTGTCCGATTACTCCTGTTCATATTAGTTGGCAAGATGTTTGTATAAAATAGCTATGACAGATTGCATGACAAGAATTGATGCTGTTAAAATTTTAATAACAATACATATGTGTAGTATATATTTTTATTATTATCATTTTTGATTATTTATTTACAAGTCATTTAAAAATTCACACGGAATCGACGCCCAAATTGTCAATAATTAAAAGTACTTATAATATTTTTTGTCAATATTTTGATAAATATTTGTAAATTATTTGTCAAAAATTTCCTTCGTTTCAAATACTTGTAATATTTGATAAACGCCAAAATGTATAATACTTTTAAAATATAATCATATATGAGTCATATTTTAACTTTATTAATATATAATTAATTGTAAACCATATTAAATGTAATAAGGGCTCGAAATCGACGCCAAAATTTATAATACTTTAAAATACTTGTACTTTAGTGTTATGGAATGGAGTTAGTTTTAAGATTCTATTTCTCATTATTTTACAATAACTATGGCATATGGCAAACCGTGGAAGAAATTCACCAGATTATTGTTTTTTATCTGGATGTAGTTGTAACAACACATCCCCACCAATCATTGGTGCCATAGTTCTAACAGCTGCACCATTGCATAACACTGATTATGAGATGATAGATCTCACATATCCACTACTCTCCACACCTTCATCTCCAACTGCATCTCTGTCCAATACAGAGTATGACACAATCCGCTCATCCCCTTCTCTACTGGACCACCTTTCCCCAATAAACACCCCTTCACCCACATTCCTAGTTCCGTTTGAGAGTCAAAAGATTCCAAACCCACCTCATGATGACGATCCTAATCATAGGTATCATGCCATATGTCCCAATTGTCCTCAATACTCTCAATATCCAGCACTCACTCCCAGCCCTCAAATTGCCACTATGGAGGCGAAGATTTGGCTCCATAATTTTCTAAACTATGCAGAGTGGTTTGCCAATTTTCAACTTCGGGAATCAATCAGATCTACCCCAAAAGAGTAGCCATATACATATATACATACATTCATATACATATGCATACATACAGTATATCTACTCCAGAGTTTTTTTTATTTATTTTTGTATTTATATTAAATATTATTTTTTTAATAAATATATTATATATATATAAAATATTGGATTACTTTTTTATACTTTTCCCCTTCTCAGTATTATTGTATTTGTTTTAATACTTGCAATTTTAAAAAGTATATATAATTATTAATAGTTAAATGTTTAAAAAATACTTGCAACATTATTTTAGAAGTCATGCTGATTCGTATTAATTCATGTCTAAATTTATGATGTTTTATACTACTTATATTATTTTTGAAGTCATGAAAAATTCATGCTGATTCGTATTAATTCATGTTCATTCATTCTCAAATTTATGATGTTTTAAATTACTTATATTATTTTAGAAGTCATATCAAATTCATATTGATTCATGTATAAATGTCTAATACTTGTAAAATTTTGCGCAGTCAATGAAATAATCACAACCCAGAAGCCATGCCCAAATTTCTATTACTTTTAAATTCATGCGATATTATGTCAAAAAATTGTTTAATTAGTATTATGATCCGGGAGCCATGTCCAAATATCTTTCTTTCACTACAAAATAAATGTAAATTTAACTTTTTCTTATTTTTAGACTATGAGCTTTCCTATAATTGAGCATACGGCGTCTACTCCAATAAGATTTGATGTTTTTCTAAGAAACCGTGTATAATACATCAAAATGCAATGAGCTTCATATTGAAGAGCAGTCTTCTTCGCTACCTGCATCACCTTTGATAGACCTTACAACCCCTCAGAAGACGTCACAAGCACCTACCCTATCCACAGATAATATTTGTTTAGGCGGATGTGTAAAAAATTTAACTTTCCATGGACAAATTTGTGAAAAATATATTGTCCAAATATGGATTAGCAATGATTTATATTTATCATATTTTATAGATAAATTGCGTCCCAGCTTTGTCCACTAAATATCACTATTCTTCCGGAAATTTGGCCTAAATGCAGGACAGCCCGTGAAAATATTTCTCATAGGTTTCGGTAGACCAGTAGCTTCCTCCGACTTAGAGAGAAATCCACCCAATCCAAAGAGCGCTTGTGCCTCCACCTATTGGATATTTGAGGCAAGATGGTCCCGCTTCTCGCCATCATACGCCAGCCGAGAACTTTATCATTTACAGGACCACCGAGATTTTCAAAAACAAGACCCATGAAGAGCAGAGTATATCTCTCTGTAGATTTCACGTCAATTAAGTGGAGAGTCTTCTACTTAGACTGCACACACCGGTGAGGTCTAGTCTTGATGAGCGGGATGATCGGCTGGAATGTAGCCTCGATAATACAATCTGATTCAGCCGCCATTGTGAGTCGACAGAGATAGGGAGTTTAATAGCTTTGAGAGATCTTGCAACGAGTGACGACCAGTACTTGACTTGAGTGAGAGACCTCGACTTGAGTGAAGACTTGCCAAAAAATTACGAGAGACTTGAAATGAAAAAGCCAGCAAGAGAGAGATATACAGACAACCGTTTCGGAGCTCGCAAAAAATAAAAATGAAAACATCAACTCACACACCACCTTATATACCATAATACTCAATTCTCATTCGTCAGAAATTTGTCATGATACTCGATTCCTATTCGTCAAAGAGGGAGGGGGGTTTGGCCTAGATCTACTCCTTCCATACTACTTGTATCAATATAAAAACACCCTACTTCTATTTATAAATAATGTTGATAAAATTTCAATACAAATATCATAACATACAATACATATAAGGGAAGGCAATCATTGTTATTTAGCTTATAAGGTTTTATTGAAAAACAGTAGGTTTAATTATTATCAAAGAATAGCTAACAAAATAATTGGTAAAAGCATTAACTGACAATATAATTTATTGATAAAAATATTTTTTTAATATAGACATAAGATAGAGAAAAGGAATCATTCATCTATGGTAATGTAAAACATTTTGAAGAAAAAATATGTATCACTTCCAACCAAATAAAATTATAAACAAAATTACTTTAATGTCAGACATTTTGCATATTAACTATTCACTAAAATGTTGTATTAACTATATTACAGAAAAGGAATCATTTGAATGATTGGTAATATAAAATGTTTCCAAGTAAAAAAATGATCATTAATATAAACAAATTTAAAAACAAACAATGGTTAATCAGTTAAAATAGCCTAATCTTATCCCTAAATTTAATACCCTCAAAACATTTCATTGTCAATCAATATAGCCTCATTTTGTTAAAAAATAAAATATATTTTTGTAGTTATTATCTTCTGGAAGAGGCAAATCTAAGTATGTAAGTTTATGCAAAAAAATAAATATAAATATATTATAAAATATACAACCTTTTCTGCAAATCATCAAACTTGTCAAAAATTCCTTGACCTTTTCTGTAAATCACCTAAAAGAACCAAAATTCTCTGAATTTTTAAGTTTTCCAGAAGTGTGGGAACCATAAGTAACTAAAAAACAAGCTCAAATATTTTAATTCTGGAATGGAATTTATTCTTGTATGTAGGGACAGTGGGATGGCGGCATTTGCATCAATATTACCCCTATCACCATATGGCCATGGCCCACACTGCCAATTTTCATTTGGGGGGGGGGGGGGCAAAACTCTTAATGATTATCTGAATAAATATTTTCTATATTTTTAGCAAAAAGACAGTTTTTATATTAACCCTACTTTGAATAAATATGGATATTCAAAGTCAAAACAACGTAAATATTAACATTAAAATACATGTATATATGTAAAAAATATAAATCATTGAATCAATGGCATACTATATAGTAATGACCAGTACATCAGCCTTCATTAATGAGTAAGTGGGTGAGTTTTCAGTCAGTATTAATCCTGCAGGTTTCAACTCCATGATATAATACATTTAAAAATAAAGATTTTCAGACAACCAAATGTACATGATATAAAGCACTGATATGAAAAATAAAACTATATAAATTTTCACAATAAATAGACCTACAATAATATATAACTTATAGGAACTATATCTTTAATAATGGAAAAGTGTTTTCAATAGCTAAAATAGTCAATAGTCAGATTATAAGAAAGTTAGTAGAATTTAAGTTCTGTTATTAAATAAATAATTTCATTGTTTTAGAATAAAACACATGAATATGTAAAAAGTTGTTGCACATCCTTTTCGTGACTTTTTTGATCTTTGCAAAACCCACTTGATCATTATTCCAACAAAATTAACATAATAAATGCTCAAAAAGTTTTAATAGTAATAAAGTATATAAAAGTATGATCAGCTGTATAATACAATCATTGTGGTTAGTCCATGGTTAATCTGTTAAACAGATTCTCTCTTATATAATATGATGAGAGAAGTAACCCTGTGACTCAGGGGCATAAATCCTGGGTGCATTTTCCAAACATTGATAATCTGCATTCATATTTACTGACAAAATCTTTTGCCACTAATGTTAAATTCAAATCATCTGTTTGCTCTTTGTGGAGGTTTGAAAAAAGCATTGGATGATTTAATTTAGTTTGTCCCATTGAATTATGTAAGTGTGTCTTCAATCAGTGCAAACAACTGAAAGTGTGCTCATTAGGCATGTTTGTAGTTGACATGACCACAAGTTACAGAGGGAGTTGCGGAGCATTTATAGCTAGTAAAGAAGATTGAAAACTGGTGTTGAAGCAATTCCCAATTAAAATCATCTCCAAAAAAGTGGTTATTGTCTCCAACTGACAATCATATTCAGCTCCATTTGCTGCTGCTGGAAAAACTTTTTCACACTTTGAATACATTTCATAGTCCTTCTGGTCAAAGTGATCAGTGATACAAGCAGTCACAAGATCACAGTCACAGTTTTATTAACTTTGTTATAAAATAAGTTATGTCCAGTATGTTCCTCAATATTTTTTACAATTTTTTACAATGTCAAAACAACCTTAATTTAAAGAAGGCCCATAGCAGTGTGTAAAAAGGCAGCATGGTTCTTATTGTTTAATGCATGGGGCTACTCCAGATTTTCTTCCAGACATGACACTGCCCTCAACATTGAATCAATTTTATTATTATAAATCTATTTAATTAATTTTGATTTATATTATAAATTCAAAAAATGCAATAGTGACTGTATCAAGCCTTTTCCAAATTGTATGAAGAAAATACAAAAAATATCAACATATGTTGAAACATTTTGGGGGGAGTTCTGGCCCCCCATCAGCTAGGGTCATGATGGCTATACCCTTGCCAGTATTTCTATAGGTCATAATGTCTTTTTAAAATGAAAAATAAGGTCATTTTAGGCCAGTGTGTATGGTCCAGACCAATTGTTGACATTTCAAATTATACAATGAATGTCTATGATTGATAAAAAGAGTTTTTAGCTGGTGACTATGATTTTTTAATGCTAAAAGATTGTAATTTATTATACTTTTGTTTTATGTATAATAAAAAATAGTGGAATATGATATTTTATGTTATAAAAAATATTAAATTTTTGCAAAGAAAAATCATAGATCAGTTTTGAACAAAATAGGAATGTTCAATGATTTGTAGTTTATAATAGAACAATTTGACTGTTTGTGGACATTTCCATACTTAAATGATTTCAATATCCACAAATGGTTGCAAACTTGTATCTTTTTTTACATATTCTATTTGTATTTTTTAGATAATTTTCTTTGACAGTGGACTACACTTGAATTAAAAAATGTATTGGATTTGTATTTAAAAAAAATAATTGTTAAAACTTATATTTTATAGCAGGGCATGCTTCAGATGTGTAGATGTTTATACATATATCATAGGACCTAGGTATTCTATAGGGTAATAATATGTCAATGGCAATGGGTGACTTACAATATTACTTACAAACAATACCTATTCAAGGCTTCAATGAGTTCAAGCCATATCTCGACTTACAGGAAACAAAAAACTCAGTCTATGTAGCGATGAAAGCAAACAGCTGATGGAACACCCATGTTAGGAGAGATTTAAATTTGCTCTAATTATATAACCGGGAAAAACCGAAATTATTTTTAATATATTGTATAAGTAAAACACAAAAAAAAATTTACCTTTGACCATTGACTTATATATTATTTATATATGCATAAGACTAAATGATTATTTAAAATCAATTTTAAAAAAATTTTAGAATGAACTGCAAACATTATTTCTATTAAAAAATGTATTAAATAATATTCAAAAATCTAACGAATTCATACAAAAATAAACTTATTTTTTACAATCACTCTAGAAAATATAAAGTTTCAATGCATTCAAAACTCGCAGCATTCAAAACTTTGGAAAATGAGGAGAGTAATTATTTTTCCAAAAATTTACTATAATAAAAACGTATTTACTTGTATGTCTTTTAATAATAACTATGTTTCTGATATGTAACGCTCCCGACGTGGTTCACAACCACATTGGAGGATAGGTCTAGAAATATCCAACGTTTTTACAAGCTATCCAGTGAAGAGGTTGGATAATGTTCAAGAGGTCGTGGAGAGGTTGGATATATTGGAGGGATCGTAAGAGAGGTTGAACAGGTCGTATGAGTAGAGGTTGGAAAGGTGGCGAGGTTTGAAAGGTTGCAAGGTTGGATAGGTGGCCCGGTTTTTTGGCTTTAAGAAGAGGAATGATTTCCGCTGATCTCCAAGATTGAAGGCATGAGCTGGAATTCCAAGATTCATTAAAGCATTTGAGCAGGAAGTTACGAGTTTTTACGCCTAGATTTTGAACAAAACGTGGAAATCATTGCAACATTCCTCTTGTACTTCTTGCTTCTTGAATTGTTTTTCCCCTGATTCTTCTAGAAAGTTCTTCCATTTTTTTTCTTTCGCCTGAGTAGTCATTTCCCTAACTAAGATGCACTGTCTGATCCATTCATCTCTTTGATTGGAAATATCAT
>JAUZNC010058213.1:0-11644 GCA_034780395.1 Vannuccia rotundouncinata | reverse complement strand
CGAATCATTATTCTATTGATGTTTAATTAAATGTTAACCTCTCAAAAGAAAATTAGAAAATTTAATTATATTTAAATATATATTTATAGAAATCGTGTTGTGTATAAAATTAATGGTATATCCTAAAATATATAGTATTCAAATTATTGACAAATGTAACGTTCAAAGTTGCATATTTTATAACGAATTGCAATAGTTGCCCGTTTTTAATGCCTTTGGAAATCTGTGAAATTTATTTAGAAACTTGTTTTCAATATTTATTGTATTGGGATGTTGCTTGATGCTAATAATTCTTTTAAGTTAAATCCTATTAGTATAAATAAGTTTGAATCATTATAAATAAAAAAAGTTAAATGTGCAGGCGTTATGCAGGCAATCGATACTGTTATACCTAACGACAAAACAGTCCCAATTAGATTAAATATATTATACTGAGAAGTTATTGTGTGATGAACATCCTTCTGAAGTACGTTTGACCAGAATAGAAGACTAGTTAAGATTTATAAATGAAAGCGTTTTAATTTTATATTCTTCTATACTATATATATATATAGTCAAAGATAAAAATTATAATCGCTACAATTTCCCAAGTTAGTCATGTTTTATGACCTTTGTTCAAAGTATAAATATATAGTGATCAACATGCTGAGTAATTGTTGGATCAACGCATGCTTCGAACAGTTGGATACCATTTAATAGTATCTGAGAGCCTGGGTTGGCTGGATTATTATATATTTTAATTCAATTATATACTGAAACATATATAAATATGTTTAATGTATGAATTAAGTAATTGCTGATTGGGACACCACAATAAAATAACTCTGTAAGATGTTATTAATTGGGTTAACATCGTCGATACGTCGACAATTTTCAGCGCTAAACAATATATTATTGAATCAGTTAGATTGACGAGTTGTTATTGAACGTTTTTTACGATTGCATATTACGAGTATCCAATAATGATTGTATTTTTCAAATGTATAATACTGAATTATCGTGATCATTTCAGAAGTAATGAAATGTGGTTGTATACTTCTATAACTATTATAATTATCAATTAATTATAAATAGAAAGATAATATAGTCTATAAGCAGAGCATTATAGTTTCAGGCCCGTCGCCAGGTCATTTGAATACGTCGCCTGTTTTAAATACATTAAAGCAGGGATGTATTTGAATAGGACCCCATACGTTTAGGCATCAACGCAATATAACCATGAATATGTATACATAGTACATAGTCATCAATGCTAGCGATGTCAGTCTATTATTCTTCATGGACTTACGTAGCCATGTAGGCAGCCGTCGCATAGAATAAAATGTACGTTCGCAAGTCCATGATGTGATAGGCAATGTACAGGCAATTTGAAGCAGGATGAATTGGTTGGGTAAGTGAGTTTTGTCACAGTGATCCCGATCTTTTTTTAGGAATAACTGACAACCATTTTCCCTTCCACAAAGAAAGCTCTAATGAAACAAGAGATGCATCAATAAGATCTTTCTCGTAGAATTGCACTGTTTTGTTTAGAACGTCATCATTGTAGTCTTCCTGTGATGTGAACAGAGGATTGATAATACTAAAAAAGTAGCTTAGATGCTAAAGTTGATGGATGACCAAATCGCGTTTGAAGTTCCTTGATGACACCATCTAACAGTGGTATTTCCAGCTTGCGCCGAAAATATTCCTCTGGGGTTGTAGCCTCCGCATTTAGTCCGTGTCTTGTCTTTGTTTATCAGCGATTCTAGGCATTTCTATAACCACAACCATTTTGTTTTCTAGACGAGTAGCAAGATTAAAAATATTTTTAAATTCTTCATCTATGTTATGTCTGAGGTCCATGAAATCTTTTTTTAACAGCTAATATATGTGAAAGCTTTCACAACATCATTCTCTTTCCCCTGTAGGCCAAGAGTTACTGCTGTAAGAGGATGCAGAAGATGGTAAGGTAAACAACACCAATAAGCGTACCAAAGTCTTGGAAAGCTTTCTTTTGAGGTAATATGTTTCCATTTTGGTTTTTAATGCAGTGTCATCCACAGACAGTCACAACATAAAATACAAAGAAATACGAAAACAAAGAGAGACTCAATATCTATGCCTACCTCTTTGCCTTACCAATAACAAGAAATCAAAGCTATGCTACATATAATGTCATCTCCGCCTAATATCAACACCAAGTTTTGAGATACAATCGATAAATAACTGGTATATTTACTTTGGCGTTTGATAAGTTGGGACACATTTGACCACTTATTTTTTAGGCGTTATAAAAAGGCAATTCGACCATATAAATCTCTCGGTATACACAATTAACCAACGTCACCTCCATAAAAAGGGCTCAAACTTTCAGGGGCCAATAAAATTCAGCAAGAGGGCCCCATACATACCCAAACCTGTAATACCGCCTTGAATAGAACCCCTATAGGAGAGATAAATTGCATTATACAAAATTTAAATTATACTCGACATTATACCTAGAAATTTTGATACATATGATAAAAAAATTTTTGAGGGTAGGCCCTTTTGAAAATTATTTAAAGCCGAATACAGTGGAGTGAGGTCCACCAACTCCTTTTTGAAGTGCACTAAATATAGGAGCCCTTTCAAATCTGAAGAGGGGGGCACAGCTCCCCTGCCCCCCCCTCTCCTGGCGACAGCCCTGCAGTTTGATAATTAATTATATTTACATTTAAATTTATATGCAAGAAGATTACTTCAATAAAAGTCATTTCAATTTGATTATAATGCATTAAAACCCCCATACAGTAATATATTCCATAATTCCAACAAATAATTCAGTATTAACAAAATGATTGTATCTCGTTGATATAATTGAGACCCTCTATATTTTGGTAATTTTAATTGTAAATATAAAAACCACAAAGCACAGAATATATTTTCAGCAGAATTATATTATATTTACCCAAGTTGTTAATAACTCAAGAGCTTCTAGCTTATATAAGCGGAACACGTGTTATAAGTGAATATTTTTGTCAAAATTAATTATTTTATTATAAAAACATTTCTTGAATAATTTGTCGGGGATAATTAGAAATAGATTTTTATGCAAAAAATCATTACAACTCAACACGACATTTATACATTAGTGGTTAAAACATATTTTCACAAACTATACAGTTTAGCAAACTTATTGAAACTTTCCTTTATAGAAAAATACATAAATAACAACTTATTTTTAAAATAAAGCATATAGATTTATTTAAAATAATTAGTACCTATTCCATACATGGTTATGAAGGTTGAATAGATTTATATTTTTATCGCTTATGTTTTTAGATAGAAACACAATTTGGTTTACAATTCACTCATACTAAGTGATATTTTTAAAACCATTTAAAAACCAGTTAAGTGACCTATTTACCTGACTTAATCAATTTTAAGTCCTTGAAGTGAAAAATCATTTTTGACAATGTTTTGAAGACCACTTATTAACTACATATATTGGTGATTATTTTGAAAAATAAAGATTCAGATGGCTCCACTGTCATAAATAATATCAGATGAAACCCACTAAATGAGTAAAAAAATAAGAAAGATATCCGAATTTGATTATTTATTGCAGTTGAAACGTCAACCTGGGTGACTTACTTGGACCAGTTTTCAAAATAATATTTTCAACTTAATGAATAAAGTCCGACAAATTTAATTTAATTTATTGTGTTAACAATCTATACTTCTACAAAATTGTTCCTGAAAATGTTATCGTAGAACGTGTCTGCGAGTTTATTGAAGAAAATAATCGCTTGTTTTTTTTCCATAAATCGGAGCCATCGCAAACAATGAATCAGCAACGATCAGTGCACAAAATCTTGACGAAGTCTTAAAATAAAATTCATTGTGCTGTCGTTGGTTATACTCCATTCTCTTACTGAACTCAAAAATGAAATTTTGAATTTAATATGCGAGAGAAATAATAGTGAAAAAGGTGTTGACCACACCAAAAAGAGTTGATTGTTCGATAGAGACTGTGCGACGGTGACAGACTTCGCCCCAACCACGAAGAAAGGTGCACCTACACAAGACGGTTGGGCTGAAATTTGTCTCTTTAACTTTTTCAAAAGCATTTACATATATATATATATATGTAAATATTCTAACATGACAATGTACAAGGTAACCTCAAATTCGCCTGATTTTAATTTTAATGGACAAATATCTTTTAAAAATGATGAGGTGTTAAGTCAATTTTAACAAATAAGATGAAATTGGATAGATACTTACTGAATTCAGTAAGGTTTGCCTGCGAGAATCAAACGAGAAAGGAATTATTAAACACTTGATTTGATATTCAATTCAATGTGCATATATCTTATATCTAATATATATAAATATACTTATTTAATTAAATAATAAACTATAGTTTGACAAAAATCGAAAAAAAATCAACAAAAAAAATCAGGAAACCTTCATTTTTGTAAAATATTTTATATTTGTACATTTATAATATATCAATGAAAAGAAACGGAAAAATTGTTTTATGTCCCCAGTTGAAACTCCATTTCATTATAGTACTGTATACGGATTTGGGTAATTAAGAATTAATAATGAATACTCTTTTGATGAGATTATAATAGAATAATCTTGAAATAATGGTATAATAAAATAATTTATTCATGTATTTAATGGCAGCTACCTATATCTAAATGGCTAATTATATACTGAAGAGTAAAAAGTATCCATGTATCTAATCCACTAGGAATTAGATTAAATTACAATGTTATTAAGGACAACCTATCAAATATACCACTGAGATATTTCAGACTGTCAGATAATATGTCAAATAATTTAACGTATATATGTGACATAATTTGACTATTGTGTTAAACAAAATGTGTTTTTATTTTTTTATTTCGCGTTACTTTAAAAAATCAATAAATTAACTAATGTAAACCCTGGATATATTTCAATAATCATTTATATAAAAGTTTTTTTAAAAAAAATATACATAAGACGTAAATAAAACAATTCTTGAACAATATTTTTCGGTTTGAAACCGATACAAGTTTGTAACTCAAAAAATTAGATCATTTATGTATAGACTAAATTTAAAGTTTTAAATTGTCATCTATAACCGTGATTTATTGTTACACAAAAGAAATTGTCCCCCATTAGGACAAAACAATATTTGAAGAAGGATAATTTAGCCGTCGTATAGAAAGCAGGGAAATATTTTACAGGAAGATAAAAGTACTTTAAATATAATCGGACCGAATTTCAATTAGAAGAAAGGACACAAATGGTTGATCTGAAAAATCCGCGTTTTCATTAAACATAGCATTTTTTATTTTTATTACAATGAACGCCGTGTGAAAGAAATTATGAAAGAATTTTCAAATGAGATACGCCAAACTTTTGGCAAAATTAATGGAAGTGGTAGGCCCATATCAGATAAAAGAAATGCTTTAATGGATGTTGTGAGAGCAGACATGGAATTGGATGATCATATAAGTTTTCGTAGATAACTAGCATCTCTTCATGATACATCATACAGTAGGTGTGATGTATGAGGTGGTGACTGAGGATTTGGAGTGCATGTTTGTAAGCAGTCGTTTTTTGCCATATAAATTATCTGATGCCAATAAAGAAAACCGGGTAGCACGCTGCAAAGAGATCCTGAAGGCAATGAAAACACGTAACATACATAGAAGACTTAGTTCACCCCCTAGGAATTCTAAGACCAGGACTATAGGGGTTTTTCCTAGTGGTGATATTCCAACAATTCCTAAAAAAAATCAACAGTTGATGTGAAGTTCATGATTTTTGTTGCATGCAACTTTGATGGTTTGTTTTATTGTAAAGTGCTGAACAGAGGAACGACTGTTGATTCGGAAGAATACAGCGATTTCCAACAGGAGGCATTTGATTCACATATACATTACGCCGTGAAGGAAGAGACATACTTCCAGGAAATTGCATACTTCAACATGATAATGCCCGGCCCAATGTATCAAATCATTCCAAAACATTTCTTATAGCCAACAAAAATTGTATATTATTACCGCAACCACCGCATACTCTCCGGACAACAACATGCTAGACCGATTTGTCTTTGCCAAGCTCGAAATGGAGCGATCTCATCGAATCGAATACTCGCAAAAAGATACAGGCATTTGTTGAAGGCAGTTGAAGGTGTATATAATAATAATAAAATACTATGTTTAATGAAAAGCGCGGTTTTTTCCGATCAACTATATAGCTCGAAATTTTAGTTATCGGTTTTATCTATTTAAAAAATTGAACAATACGTCTAAAAATTTATTCTGATAAAATTATGTGGCTAATTTCTTTTTGTTTAAATCCGTCGACTAAAATAAATAAAAGAGGATTACAACACTTTTTAATGAGCTGACTCTATTTTGTAACATGAACATTGTTTATTTACACAAGAGAATATTTCTTTAATCCTTTAAATCCTCAAAAATCTGCTCATACAAGCATGAAAGATTTAGTCAATTTTGTTTTGTAAATATAACCTCCCATGAATAAAAACAAACAAAATATATCGTTTTTTTGAAAAAAAATTAGTGTCTAATTCCTGAAAGCTTAAACTATGCCACATTATTTTTGGGGCAACAACATTTTCTACAGTTTTTTGGATAAAATTAGAAATAATAATTTTAATACATATATCATGTACCAAAATGAATGTACAAAGTATTTTAAAAATGCACACCACATTATTTAATATTTATTCATATCAACTGAGATTTTTTGCTAGTGGTTCGCAGAGAACAGGATGTTTTATAAATTTTACATTAAATTAAGCGATATTACATATGGAATATTTTGGGAAATCGTAATTTAAAAAATCTATTGATTGTCCTTTCCTTTCCTATGGCTCGGTTCTTCTTGTTGATCAAAGTAAAACTTAAATTTATTACTTACGCAGTAATACTCAATATTATATTAAAAGTAACTTTTGTATCCTCTCATTTTTTAAAGTTTTATAAATAAATTAATGAAATAATTCAACCTATTATAAATATATTTAGTAATGTACATAGTTAGTAATCCTTATCAAATTCAATTGATTTTTTTAATTATCGAAAAAAGGATTACATCTTCAACTACAGTATAATGTAGGTACATAGATCTATTGTATATCAATGCGGGTATAGATTAAAATTACATACACAAATTTTTAGTTTTTATACTATTGTCTCTCCGCACAATATGCAGTAAAAATTAGTCTAACAAATACATCTCATCAATTAAATATCTTTTATTAATATTTGATCCTAAGCCATATTTTTCACAAGATATATATAAACCAGTCTGTTTACTTAATGTGCAGTGGAGTGTTGCGATATGGGGGCCATGCATGCATACTTATTATTTTTTAAATAATTAAAAAATTATTAATGCTAATGAACTAATTGGGGGGTTAACTAGAACGAAGTATCCTTTATAGATATTACTAATATAAATAATTAAGATACGTCATGATAAACATCTTATTTATTAAATTTATTTTAAATAATTGTATTTTCATAATTTAAAAAAAAATTTTAAATACTTTGAATGAAGCAACGAAGAAATTTTCATGGTAATTGTAATATTGCATGTTTTTATTTATTATTCTTTGAAAAATGTTCAATTAATATAAATATTTATATATGATATTGAAAAGTTTATTTTTCTTTATATTTATTTATAGCTTTAAATAAAGTTCTTTAGTTATTTTTGAAAAAAATGGTTGTTAAATTTGAATTTTTTCAGCATTTTAACAATTTTTTATTGTTGTATATTTTCCTTGAAATAAACTAAAACATTTTGTTGAAATAATTTAACAAGATACTTATGCTATAAAAATCTAAATTCTGCTTTCCATAAATCCATTAATATCTATAATTCGAAATGATTTTTATGATATAGTTTTTTATTACGTTTTTTTGTATCAATTAATATTAAAAATAAAACAAAGCGTTATGTTCTGTACACAGGTGTGTATATATTAATTACACAAGACAAAAAATATAATAAAATACACCTTTTCAAATTGGCAATTTGAAGAACAATACAAACAACAAATAAAAGCCAACTTTTCTGTCTGCAAAGGGACCACAGTCCTGGACGACCTCACGCATCACAGTGGAAGTACACCCTCGAATCGGGACTGGGTGGATCACATTTATGCAGGACGTCTGCTTCGTGAGCATACCTTCATTCCAATATAGGTGTCGTAAGCGCACCGGCTGAAGGAGCAGTCGGCATTCACTCGGCAGGGAAACATTTCCGGCATTGTCCGCGTTTCGGTGGGGTCGCGCATGCACACACTACTACCAAAGAAGGAGCGGCACATCTGCGAGAAACATTGCTCGTCAAGAAGACAGAAGCCGCCCGCTGCCACCGTATTGGGTTTGGGACCATCTGTGGAGCATTGTCTAACGCCGGGACGGGACATGGATTGGTAGCAGTACCCCGAGTAGCAGTCGGTATTACTCTTGCATTGACCCCATTCTGGCACCTTTCCAGTCGAGGTGTTGCGGGTTTGTCTAGTCTTGGTACAATGCCATTTATGACAGATTTTGGAGTCACACTCGACGTCTTCCATACATTCATCACCACTTTTAAGAAGCATTCCCGTTTTTTCTGCTGAAGTGTCTGGAATAAAGAGACGATTCATCATTAGTTGTTCAACAATATTTTAAAAGTAATTATACTTTTTAAATTATATTTTAAGTTGCTTATATTAATTGTTTAAATTAGTTGTAGTAGTTCTATTTACTAATTGTTTAATACTCTTTCACATGTAATGGCTAACATATTTTCACAATCCAGTTGAAATATTTATGCGTAAAGGAAGGAAATAAACTATTTAATGTAGGATCAAAATAAAATTAATAAAAATTATTATATAAAATAATTAACATATCATTAATTATCAATAATCAATAATCAATAATTATCAATAATCAACAATTATCAATAATCAATAATTATCAATAATCAACAGAATATCTTTTTATTAATAAAACATATTAATTTGTAAATATAGTTAAAACAAAAGTTACCCGCGAAAATTAATTATAATATTGCTTACAATTTCTTTTTAAACTTTCGTTTATAGTATACATCTTAAACATACGTCCCTCAAACAAAATGATAAACTATTTCAAATTAAAAACATTTATAATAATTATTTATAATTCGATATTTAAATTATTTCTTAAATATGCGTCATATCTATTTATAAACCCATAGTGTAAATTTTGCTAAATTTCACCTTTTTAATAATTTTTTTATTTATCCATAAAATACGCGCATTTGGTTCTAAGTGAAATTCAATTGCTCAGATTTTTAAAAATATATTTCCGATATAAAAATTTCTTAAATTTCAGATTTAAAAAAATTAAAAAATGTAGCATCTATTCAGTATATGTGAATTCCCTGTTATAAAATATTCAATTCTGTTATCAATAAATCACCCTAGAGTATTTTTATTAGGACATTAGTTTTGTTTCTTTCGACCGCCATACTCCATTTAATAATATATAATTTAGGCAAAACTATAGTCACATAAAAATGATTTTTATAATTAAAGTGGTTTAGTGGAAAATGTTTGTATGTTTTTTTTTAATATTTACATCTTTGAAAATAAAATTTTATGATCTAACAGGTAATAAAATTTTGTACTTTTATAATGCTATGCCAAACATTTTTAATTTCATTGGTAACATTTTTAGCATTTATAAAAAATTTCATAATAAAGACAAAATATAATCGTGAATTATTAGTACACATTGTAATTGAGATATATGAGAAAAGTTTTTTTTTAACTTTTTGTCCAGAATAGACCTTTACATTATTCAAAGTTTATTTTAAATCTATATATAGAATTTGTAAAAAAAAGATTAAACTATAGTTATTTTCAAGCTAAAAATATATTCACTGTTTGTGTCAAATTATTTGTTTTTTGAAATTATATTAATTTAAAATAATAAATAGGTACATGATAGGACCCTGTCAACACTATCAACTCTATAAGGGAATTTATCTGTTTTTCTAATAAAAACATACATTTTTATATATTTATTCATTGTCACATTATAATAAATGAATGATTCATTAAATACTTAAACATGAGTTTCAAAATGAATTACTTATATGGAATTATATTTTTTATAAATTTATTGACGCTATGATAATTATTTTAATATCAAAGCATCATAAAGAACCGAACTCAAAATATAAAAAGTTTTTGTCTAATGTAAACTGTATTTAAAACCATATTATACAGACAATTATAAATAAACTGTTAGCAAGTTACAAATATTAAAATGATCAATACAATCCGATATAGTCTCATTTCAACACTGTAACACAAGGGAAGAGTTGTTTCACTGTTCTTGAATTCTGGCTTCTAGCTGATCTAGCTCATCTTCTAGGCCATTCTATTGGACCCCGGCGTCCGATCCAGGGATTTGAAGTGAGGGAAGTGAGAGTAAAACACAAACTAATGAATCATGCAAACTAGTAATTACAACTTTAAATCTATGACATCCTCAAAAATTGGATAACATCCTGTGTGGTTATATTTATCTGTCAAATTTAATTTTAGGTTCGGTTCTTTATGGCCCACAATTTTTTACCTACATTAAAAAAATTATGAATAATCTTAAAGGTGAAAAATTGAAAATATCGGATAAAAAATATTTTTAGATCATCATAATCCCTGAGATTTTCTCACACTGAAATTAATAAATAATTAATACTTCAAATTAAAAAATACGATTATACTTTGAACTTTAATATTATATAATATTTTCTTTTTTTTAAGTACAATAATGAATATTTATACCACAATATAATGGTCAATATATTGTACCAACAAAAATCAAAATGCCAACTTATAAACATAAGGAGAAAATGTTTCAATTTGTATATGACATTTAAAAAACATATACTACCTATATTACTAACAGAAACATTTTAAATAACTATTTTCCCTTACTATGAAAGATCCTTCAATCTTTTTGATTTTTATGAAATTATGCTGTATAAAATTTAAAATTTAATTTTTCACCAATTGGAAATCATTAATAACTTTCGTATTTAAAAATTAATCAATAGGATAGTCAGCGTTTATTATTTATTTTTAAATTTAATCCATGGTTTTTGTTTATATATTCGTTTTATTTTAGCTATATTTTGTTTAATTAATACTGAAATTTATTAAAGTTTACATTTTGAGTATTATCCATAAGTTTATACACTATCAAGTCTTTGTAATAATTTTTTGTTTTTCACCGGAAATTAATTAATGTTACTTTTAAATTATATATGATTACATTCGGATCGTATGAAAGGATAGAAAATGTGTACATTCTTATTTAAAAAATTGAAAGGGCGAAATATAGAAAGTGCGGAAAGAAAGCAGTCTTATTCAAATTGTCTTTAATATACAAAATTATTTTTGAAAACTCTTTATCGTTTTTTTTGCTTACTAGCCCTTTTAATAATATATGGAATAAAAAAATTAATTTCATAATTTATTGAGAAATCGAATAAATGATTCTTAAACGAAATTACAAAAATTATATACGAATAACAATTAAATACAATAATTTAAAAATACGATAATTTTAGATTTGTTAACTTTTGACTACATTTTGTTTTC
>JAUZNC010058210.1:0-11651 GCA_034780395.1 Vannuccia rotundouncinata | reverse complement strand
TAAATTTTAAATAATGTATTGATAATATGACTGTAATAATTGGAAACAATATAGATTATTTATGAGAAGAATAAGATAATATTTAAAAAAAATAGTATTTTACTTGATAACAATTGACATCTAGCTCGCAGCTTTTTCAATTTCCTCTTTTTTCAATTCATCTATAAAAATACTTAACAAATTGATACACAAATTTCTTAAAATTATTGAATATACATATATATATTTAGTATATATAATGTAATTATCTAATGTTGCACAAAATGAAATAACTTTCTATAGTTTTTATATAGAAATATTTCAGTCTGCTTTGACGAATTGGAATATTTCGAAGAATAAATGTGCGTGCTAATAGTTTATTTAGTAACCCAATAAATTTGAGAGTTATACAACAGCCAATAGAAATCAAAAATTTGAATTTTGGGAATTTTCACAACTCGAGATTTTACATAGCCATTTCTAGCAAGCAACTTTTGAATCTGTACACCCGGGCACAAATGGTTAAACTTACCCCACACACTATTCAGACATACATATGTTAATTACTTTCACTGTTTTAACTTTTATAAAAAGGTTCTACCACATCAAAAACATGGAAATATTGGATAATTAAATCAATACAAAGCTTTAAAACAATCTTATTACTAACCCCAATCTGCTGGGTCTACCACACCTTGAACTGTGCTATTATGGTTATCCTCGCATGTCCGAATAGTGTGTGAGGTAGATGGATGTACATCCAAAAAGCAACAACCATATATTAATATTATATAAATTTAACAATACACTACTAAAATTTGCTTACCATTTAGAGGTCTGCAAGCTATGAATGTTAGTTATATAATGTTTAAATGTCTGAACTGTAAGCAAATATGACTACCATTCATAGTTTTTTTCTAGTAGAGTAGTGAAAGGTAGGGCTCAGTATATAATATATGCAAAATATATATTTTTTGACTATATAGAATGCAGCCTAGAATTTAATATAAAAAATAGGAAAAGGCTAACATATCTGGTGCTCAAAAGACAGGAAATGCAAGCTGGGTGACATACCAGCCTGTATTTCATGTAGTATAATGTGCATTCTATGTGGCCCAAGGTAGAGATCTCCATGTAGAAATAAGAATTTAATATATAAAAAAATAAGAATATTTAAAATCCCTGGGAGGAGGGGGGGGGGAGAAAAGAAAAACTTACTGCTGTATAGCTCTAGGAGGATATACCTGGCATATAATCAGAAATTTTATATATAAAGGAAAATAACGCAGACTAAAGGACCAGTTAGGAACCCTTGAGGTAATTTATTGAAGCTGTAATCATAAATCTGCAATAATAATCAGTGTTTCTTGAAGCTGTATTAACCTTAAAATATAGAATAGTACAGAAAAGAATTGACAGGTTTAAATCAATGCAGCAATGAGCATTTCAAATGAACAAATCAATAATGCGGCATTGATGCTAGGACAGTAACTGTTTCTTGATGCTATTATAATCATAAGTTGTGTCTAAAAATTTCATTAGCACTGTACAGGATTTGTACTGATCCTTAAATGTCTTAAAAATGCTTTATTTTTGGCTTGTCCTTAAAAGTCAAAATATGGCTAGGGTCTTATATTTTTTTTATTACCACCAAAAAATTTGTTTCTGTATTACAACATTTTGAAACACAAATTCTCAAAATTTCTGGTGCTATGCTCCAATTAAAATTATTTACAATATATATGTAAAATTATTCTTTTAGGAACCTCAGAACCCTTATGGTTGCAAGGAAATAAGTGACCCTGGCATGCTGAGCTGTCACTAGGTAGGTTTCAAATTGAATTACACATACCAGTGAATTATGAAGAAGAATAGCAGAATGGAAATTTTTTATGCTGCACATAATTTTATAGTTATATATTATATTTAATAACTTCATATCCACTTTTATATGTATATTATGGTGTTTTAGCAATATGATTGAATTATTTTTGATATATACTATATTCTATTTGATTGAAGATGCCAAAAGGAAAATGTATCTTCAAGGATTTCTGGATCCATAAAAGGAGTATTAACATGATTTGCAATGTATATACAGGTGTGTGATTCTTCCTATTTTAA
Source organism: Vannuccia rotundouncinata (assembly GCA_034780395.1). Taxonomy (NCBI): domain Eukaryota; kingdom Metazoa; phylum Platyhelminthes; order Proseriata; family Coelogynoporidae; genus Vannuccia; species Vannuccia rotundouncinata. The sequence goes on along the minus strand of JAUZNC010058210.1, from coordinate 9,548 downwards.
TCAGATTTCCTATTTTTTAGAGTATTTTTTTTGCTTTTTACTGTTTGAGTACATTTCAGTATGCTATAGGGAATTGACATACATTTTTTTTGATTTTTCTTCTTAGATCATCAATTAAAAGAGAACCAGACCACCAATTGCAGATCTAACAACACCTATGGATTCCACATGACTAGTGGCATCTTTGACCTTGGGTATACTGTACCCCAAAAAATCTTATATTCACATGAGTGGCCAAACAAACCTTTAAAATTGGCTGAAAAACATTAAAACACAATTTTATATAAAGAATAATTTTCAGAATTCCTTTCAATGTTGAGAGGATCAAGCTGTCCAACTACTAAAACATCAAACTCTCTAATACTAGCACTGTCCACACTCCCCCCTATATGCCATTTGGTTGAAATGTCTTTTGACCAATAATTATTGAACAAAGCAAGGGTTTAAAAAAAAAAATTGTACTATGACCACATTTGTTACAGCCATAACTGACAGAAAAAATATTTAAAATAATTATTATTAAAAAAATATATTTTAGACTCTTTTTGTTTTGGACCCTAAAGTCTTAATAAAGGTTCAAATGAGGATTCCTCTTAACAAAATGTCTGTGCTCACTAGCCAAATCTTTTGAAAAAAGAACTGTGAAATCAGCCATTTACTTTTCTTTTAATCCTCCTTAGACTATTTATATAGGCATTTTATGGGTTAAACCCTGTGTCTTTATATTGGCTTCATGAAATGCAGCCTTGTAAAGTTCTCAACTGGTTGCCCAATTCCAAACTGGTCAAAGTTCCTCTTTTGTATGCTGGATATTTTACCTTTTCCATTATTTTATATAAAAAATTACTGATTATACATTAACTATATCCTCCTAAGGTTACATGAAATACAGACAGGAGGGTTCCTGACTGGTCACCCACCTCTGAGTTTCTAATTTATTCACTATTAACTCTTTCGACATGTCCATTGCTTAAAAAATTTATTGAAAATCCGGCAAGTCTAGCAAAATATAAAATCATAGAAATTACATTTTGTTGATACATTTTTAAAATAATTTATTGATAACAAATATTTTTATAATATATTGATAAAATAAATAAAAAATATTGATAAATTTCATAACATGTTAATAAATGTAAAACAAAGAATTTCATTTGAGTTTAAAACATGTTGTTTTATTAATAAACATTGATAACAATATGTACCAGAACATTGTATGCTGGCATTTGAATTGAATGATTGTATTGAATGGCATTTGTAAGCATTATTTGACATATGATTATGCTTATATCATTCAATATATATTTTATAATATATAGTATAAATATATCTATGGTCTTTGAATATTAAAATGTCTGTAATAGAATTTAAACTATGAAAATGATTAGGTATGTATCTAGGTCTTTGTTTGTCTATTGGTCTATATAAATCTCCATTTGTTAAGCTATTTAATATAATACAAGGAAATAGTTATTATAATACAATCAGCTATTAAAAATATAAAATAACTAATATATATAAATACAGACCGGTTAGATCAAATATCCAACTTTTAAAATGGCATAAAATAATAAATTTAATAATAGTATTTAATGCACAGTCATTGACCACCCGCCGGACACTTCCATGGTCAATGACTGCATACCATGTTGAAAGGGTTAAGTAATGCAATATAAAAATTATGAGTATAACTTTTATTTTTCAATTCATATTTGCATTCATATTTATATTGAATTTCTAATAGTCCTGGAGTTCACAATAGAAGATTTGACATCATCACACCCAAAATTTTGATCGATAGAGAAAAGAAAGGGTAGAAAGATTAAGTAGGTGTTTTATCATTCGCTACCATGACAAGAAAATCCTATGTAATAATCATCAATCTATTTGAGCATCAAAAAATCTATAGACCATGTTCATTGTCTGCAGTTAACCTCCCAATAATAGCTATTGGCAAAGTATTAGTATTTTCAAACTGATTTTGTTTATCTTTTCAACAGTTTAATATGAATTGATAAGTAAAAAACACATTTATATTGATGTAGGTGAAAATTAAATTAATAAAAACAAAATATAATACTAAATTGTAACAACAAATATAATGGTATAATAAATTAAAGTTATGAAATCAAAGCTATACTAACATATGATATGGCAGAGTATGTCAGAGAAGCTCATTATATAAAAAATACAGGTAACATACAATAAAAGGAAAATATATACAATCTCACAAAAAAGTAAAAATTAAAAAAATCTTTATATCTTAGTGTCAATTTTATAAAGATAAAATATATTCTTATTATACAGTGTTTTTATTATATTATTATTTTTAATTCTGTTTTTTTTAAAGATTTTGTATAATGATCATCCTATGTAGTTTATTTCTCCTATCTGTATAATAGAAAGATTTAAAAAATGTATCACTCATTTAGCTTTCAATCAATTCAATTTTTGCATAAATGTAATCACGATTAGTTGACCATAGGCATTCCAAACCGTTTATTGTATTTGTTGTGGCCCTTTATATAATATTATGTGTATGTTTAGGGATTTATTAAAATGTAAGCATTTTTGTCAAAAATTATTTAATACTTTGAATATAATATCAATTACTATTACAGTTAAATATCTTTAAGCAAAATGGCGGCGAATTTTGGACCAGGAAATTTAACAGAGACTCAGGCTCGGCAACTTCAGATTATGGAGATCGAGATGATGCAGGACCTCTTTATGCGAATGACAGAATCTTGCCAAAAGAAGTGTATTCCTTCACGCTATGGTGACGCTGAACTGACCAAGGGTGAATCTGTATGCATTGATCGTTGTGTTGCCAAGTTCCTCTCAACTCAGGAGATGGTGACGCGCAAGTTAGCAGGACTTACCCAACCAGAAGGAACTCCAGGGAAACCGCAACCCCAGTGATTAAGGGTTAAACAATTTGTATAGCTGTAGGGTTATCGTGAGGATATTTGAACTGTGTTATTGATTAAATCACAGGTTTTAAAAATGTATAATAAGTTTTTCAATATTATTTGAATTATAAGCTTTTTTCACCAACTTTATAAAACAGTACAATCTGGCTGAAACAAACCATAACTGATATGGTTGTGTAAAATTTTCACTAGCATTTTGTTATATTCTGTGAAAGGGTTATTCAACATGAAAGTTACTCCTAAAAAATAAAGTGGAAAATTTATAGGTAATGGTATATTTATATTAACGTTATTGATAAATAGTCAATTTTTGCAATACTAAAATAAAAGTGAGAATAGCGGAAAAATGGTGAGTTTATATTACAAAGTAATCTGGCTTGAAATACATAGTTTACTTTTGGTCCTTTACTTTTGTGGCATATGAAATTAATTTTATACATTTAGGAGTAAAACAGACTTTCATTTAGTTTAGATTGTAGAATTCTCGATTGTATTTAGACATTCTTGTATAGAACATTTAGTTAACATTTAAAGTGTTGTACAGACAAATGCTGTTATGATATTATATAATAAATTATAACTTGTAAATGTTTTAATAATAATAATAAATGCTGTTTACTTTACATAACATATATTTTCTTTTATATTTGAAAAGTAATTAAGTTTTACATTTTTCTGTTTAATTTTGTCTTTTACTTTGTTAAATTTAATTTCATTGCACTGTAGTAGTTGACATTTTTTATATATTGGTCTCACATTATAACTATATAGAATACAATTTCAAATAAACAACAGGGCATATTATTATTTAATTTAGAAACGTAATCATACGTAGACATTAATAATTAATAAACAAACTTTAAATTCTTTTTGAATTACAATATACCTTGAATCTCAAGTAATTCATTCACTTAAGTAAGGTAAGTTTCCGAATGCAGATTTAAGATTCGTTTTGCGCAATAAATACCAACTTATTATGACCGTCAGCAACAAGTTTTTTCGGATGAGATCACCGTTTTAGAAATATTGTTGTGCAGACAAATATTACTAGTTGTTTCACATATCCTTTTACTGAAAATTTTAAATATTTGAATTTAAAAAACTTGAAATTTCGAACAGGTTATGTCATCGAACAACGAGGAACGTTTATCCAAGGAGGGTATCATAAGTCGTTTACAAAATCTTGAGAAAATGAGCAAAGAAAATGGCTTAGTGGCCATTTGGCCCCCCGATTATCGGTCTGATAGTAAGTTAGACAGGGACCTTCTTACAGCTGCTGTTATGATTGGTCTACAGCCTTCTGAAGATGCATCAACTGGATGGGACGTTGTGCTCACACGTCGCTCCTTGAATTTACGTCATTTTCCTGGTCAAATATCTCTACCAGGCGGTAAAATGGACCCTGAAGACGATAGCCCAATTCGTACAGCAGTTAGGGAGACTCATGAAGAGGTGAATACTTACAATATTATTTTACACTAGATAACAATTTTATTTACTTTACCGAACTAATGTAAAAATGTATTACTGGTTTCTTTAATTACTTAATTATTTTCAAAACTCCTAATTTGAAATTTAAAATTTTTTTCAAGAAATAAAAGTCTTGAATTAGAATTTCTAAATAGGACGTACTAATGTTAAGTCCAAAAGATTGAAAATCACATTTTATTTTATATTACACTAAATTAAAGCTTTGTAAAGCTAATTAATGAATATCAAAATGAACTACTTCATAAAAATGCTGTAATGGTTTTTAGATAAACTTTGATTTAAGTTTGTGTTTTTAAATATCAACTACATAATTGTATTCTTCTTCTTCATCAGCTCAACATTCCAGAAGAAGATATAACACCACTGATTATGCTCCCTCCCATTTTCGTTAGACCCCACTTTCTAACATATGGTGTTATCGGCCTCTTGTCACCCTCCATTCTTCCCCACATGGACACAGCGGGAAGCCGTAGTTGCTTAGCGAAGCCGCGTGCCATCTCGATGCATTCTGGTGAAGTTGATTTGATTTTCTCCCTGCCTCTTGAACGATTTCTGTCTCCAATCGGTTTTAACTCATACAAATTAAACTCTCGTGTATCAATGCTAACATTTTATGATGAAACACCAAGTGGAGAGACTATCTTTACTTTCGGTTTTACCGCCATAGTGTGTGTTATGGCAGCAGTCCTTGTGCTCGATAGGTGTCCCGACTTTGACACTAGTTTTCTCTTTGATGATTTAATTCAGCCAGATAATGTTCACAAAATAATGTATGGCTATAACAAAACAATTCTTAATTCGGAGCGATTGCAGGCCAAACTGTAACTATATCAAACTTGCAAATCTGCCCATGACTAACTGTATAAACCAAACAAATAACAATTATTATTTCACATAGCATAATAATAATATAGTTTAGGTCACTCATACATTTGTTAATTGTCCCCAACGTGGACCCTGACTTGATATATGAAAAAGTGTTTCAAATTAAATTTTTTATCAATTGATAAATTCATAATTTATTTATAATTATAATATTTTATTTTGTATATTTTTTCTTTCCATATTGAACGATTATTTGATTATTATTTGTAAATCTATTAAACTATATCCAAGCACGTATTTGTTTTTTCTTCTTTAACTATGTATTTTCTGTCTAAATCTCAAAATATCACATCACGAATTTCCAAGGGTTCCGCTTTAAATAATGGTGATACATATAATCCAATCCTGGTGCTTGCAATCAAATACATATAGCCATGCTCTTCATTGTTTAGTTCACGTTTTAAAAAATAATACAATGCTGCAATTCGTCATTCTGAGTCTATTATATTTCGAAAAAATATCGAGAAGATCAAAATAATTTATACCAACTTAATAATTTTACAATTCCGTGGTAAAAGATCATCAGAACTCACAAATAAGCCATGCCTTCCCCGCTACAAGTGTCCTCCACAACGTATAGATGATGGCGTTGATCCCCATAGATTTTCAGACGTTTATTTCTCTTTTTTTCGCTCACAATATTTTGAAGCACTGGACCTGGTAAAAAGTGAAATCAGTACACGATTTTCAAAGGACACCTTAGAATCTCCACAAAATATTAAAGAAATTTTTCTCAATTCATCAATTAACAAACCTTTCGAAATATCTACTTTTACAAAACATCGATACCAAAGTGACATTGATTTAAGCAGAGACTCAATGTAAACCTGTTACCAAACGTAATTGAAACTGCAAAAAAATCATAACCAGAAAAATGTATTAGCAGCCTCAAAACAATTACGAAGCTAACCACGCAACTGACATTTTTACCTCGCATCATTTAAATTGTATGGGGTACCTATCTTACCATATAGATGTGTGTAATCTCTTGCGTATATTTTTACCCTTCCTGTGAAGAATAAAAACTTACTTGTGCTCTTCAATGATGCAAGTGTGACTCAATAATTTGATGCTTTTACATGTACATTTGTGGGATTAGATTGGTATAGTTAGACAGTGATAAGTTTTGGAGAAGAATTATCCAAAAATATCCATAGATTATTGTAGTATATATTTTTTGTAACGATTTTATATTAATATTTTCGAATTTGAAAATATGAAATTAAATTTTTTTGTAGTTGAATTAAAAGACAAAAAAATTGTTGGACGCATACGTTAAGCTTCGGTTTGAGATTGAGAAATAGAATCGGGGTATTCCTATAGAGATTATTAAAGACGAGGTCATGATCTACTGTGCTTGGGATCACTGTGTAAGTTATTGAAAGGTCCTAATTATAATAAATTCTATTCGTTTTAAGTAGAATTGACTTATTTATTTGTTTTGGAAATAATTAATTTATCAAGAAATGATAAAGTGTTATGTATAGGTATATTTCCACTACTCGGCCCGCAGCCAACACATTTACAAGACCTCCACTGATAACATTAATTTGCAAAAAAATTGCAGAACAATTTGTTGTAGTAAATGAAAGTCTTTTATGCTTTTTTGGTATATTGTGGTGTAACTGACCTTCCTATCATATATATAATATATATAATCTTGCCTTTAAAACATATGATGTTGTATTTTAAAAGTATTTTTATTTGATATCTCATACAAACTAGTATATTTTTTCCAATTTTCACGCTATTAGACAGTGTTTATTAATATCATCATTCATTTGTATATTTTAGCATATATGTGTATATTTATCTTATGAATTGTACTATTGTATAATATTATTGTTATAATATACTTTTTTATTTATACCCATTTTATGTTGCTCAAAATAGAGTTACTATTTCATCATTTAAGAATGCCCTTTTTAGAACTCTCTTATATGTTTCTAATAACAGGTAACCATTTTTTGTGTTCAGGATAAAAAATTGCAGTGCATTAAAATTTTTATACTTTATGTATAACTTACACAAAATAATTGGAAAACAACTAGTTATGATGCCTATTAGTATTTAAGCCTCAGAATTTAGTTTTTTTCCGCCGCCGGTGTGTATAATTGAATGATTAAATATAATTTCAATGTTTCTAATTACATATTATTCTTACCAACAGTAGTATATCACATTTTTATTGCAAATGTGGACAGGTTTATGTGAACATTTAAATTAAAGGAAGTATAGTGCAGTCAAACACACGTACAGGCTGCTTTTCACAGCTCTGAATGTATATCGATATACCTATATATTGCCAATGAATTGAGTTCTGCCCCCGACGAATATCATTCTTGTCAGACAAATTATATTCAATTTTCAGGAACACAATCCGTCTGACAAAGTGTGTTCCTGAAAATAGAATACAATTTGTCAGTAAAGAATCTGTCAGATGGATTCGATTATTTTATCACAGGATTGCCATTCGTTGTGGGACACAATCCAACAGGAACAATCTTTTATAGGACTGCTTAATTTCATTTGTAAATGTTTATGTTATCAATGTTTGAACAATGCAATCTATCAGGCTTACCCAATGAATTGTTTCCTTTTATTAGGAACACAATCCATTCAATTAGGACAGTATACATCAGGTGATGCAATTCGAAATTGCAAACAGTCCATATGAGGTAAATAAAATATATGTGGCATGAATATTCAAATTGATAGTGCTCATTAAAAAGCGATAATCTATGGTTGTATAGCTATTAAAAAAAATATTCATATTAACTATGTACAATAACTTTTGGGCAATACTGTTTGCAATAATAGTTTGCGGACCTCAAAACGGTAAACAAAAACCTCTAACATTTTGACAAAAAATTTATAGTAGTTCAGTTCATGAATAAAAGATCTCATAAAGAAAATTAAAGATTCTCTGAATAAATCTGAATATTTTTGTGTATTTTTATAATTAATTATAAATATATCCTACAACTAAACCAGACTCCATAAAATTGAAAAACTGTCCAGTTTATCTTTTGTATGAATTCCAGAATATACATGTTCCTGATTCTTGTGAATGATATCTGTATGCAGTACACTCTTTCAAAAAATTTGTCAATCGACGAGTCTCCGATCCTTCATAAGGGACGTCTGAAGTTTAAAATGTTTATCCGTACGAAGCGCACTCAATTTGGGATAAAACTCTTTGTGCTTGCGCTGATTCTTTTGGCTATGTTTCGAATATAACTGTAACTATGGAAAGGATACTCCCAATCCGGTGATCGTTGGTGTTCCTGATGAAATGACAAAAAGTGAACTTATTGTAGTCCATCTGCTCGACCAAGCTAAGTTTCCTGGACAAAGGTTACATCGTCCACATAGACAACTGGTATTGTAGTTCACGACTTGCGGAGTATTTACATCGACGAAAAACAGGGGTACGTGGAAAAATTAGAGCAAAACGAGGCGTACCTGAGATTCTGCAAGAGCAGGCAAGAGATTCTGCAAGAGTATGCGCTTCTTTAGAAAAGATGAGAGACTATTTGTCAAATTTACTCGTGTACTTCGTGACTACAACGGACACTGCAAATTTTGTTGAAAAAGAACGGACTACCCGAGGTGGAGGCAAAACAAAAATCAAGAAGCCTAGCTGCATTGAAAAGTACAACAAACTTATGGGCGGTGTTGATGTACAAGACCAGCTGATGGATTATTACAATCCTGTAAGGAAATCCCACGCCTGGTTTAAAAAACTCGGATTCAATTTAATTCAGCGTCTAATCATCAATGCATTCTTACGGTACAGAGCAGAAAAAAATGCAAAAGCCCGTTTCTTTGATTTCATCAAGAAAGCAGTGTTGCTATTGACCCAAATTCCTTGTGAAGGTATTCAAAAATCACGCAATACCTATAGAAATCGTCCGCCTGCAGTTCGTGCACAACTTCACTACTGCGTACCTATCCCTAGCACACAAGGCAAGGAAAGACCCACAAAACACTGTCGAATTTGCTATAGGAATGGATTGCACAAGGACTCGCGTTATCATTGTTCGACTTGCACTGACCAGCCTGGTCTGAGCAAAGGCTGCTTCGACCTGTATCACACAGGTTAGATGATATGGTAAGGACATTATTGACATTAATTATACAGTTTCTGGTGTTTTTTATAATTAAAAACAAAACTATTGTTAATAAATCGCGCACGTAGGAACCGTGGGGGGGGGGGGGGGCCGGGCCCCCCGCCAA
>JAUZNC010058209.1:0-11652 GCA_034780395.1 Vannuccia rotundouncinata | reverse complement strand
TTTTTTTCAATCAGTAATAAAACAAATAATTAAAATATACATTTATTGTTTACAAATTTTAAATATGAAATAGTCACATGCAAAAAAATCTACATGACAGATAACGTTATAAATACAATGTTATAACGTTATATTAACCCTAACGTCATTAATATAATGTTACATCCAATTTAAGATGAGTAATGAACAATTTTTGCGATTCTAATAAACTGATCGATGGAAAATTAAAGGCTGAAAAAGATAAACAACTATAATTCTCAATCGTAATTTTAACTTTAGAGAGAAACAGTTTTTATACACTAAGCAAAGGATTTAAAAAATTGTATTATCGATATCAATTTGGAGGGCAGTTTTCAAAATCGATTTAAAAAATTACTCACAAGATAAGTTAGATAAGATATCTTGGGGAGACACTGATTGACGACGAATTTGAAGGCCACAAGAGTCAACACCAGGGTGAAGGTGAGCTGGAGTCGATTTTGGGGCAGTTTGCGGTCAACGGCAAAAGTCACAAGAGACAAGGAGCAAATTAGGAACTGAAAAATAGAACCGAAATTATGTCAAAAATATACTCTATAAATTAAAAATACTTTTAGACCAACTTTATAAACATCATTATTAAATAATTTTTTCGAAACAAATTCACAATAACACAAAAACCACCATAAACAACACCAATTAAAATATAAGAAATAAGATATATGTAGAGATTGTATCGTGACTCATTAATAATGATTAGAATATATAAAAGTGAAAATTTCTTTGCTCACAGTTACAAGAAAAATGTTCCAGAGAAAATAAGCTGGTCTTCGTGCTGCCCGGCACTTAACAGATAGGGCAGGTCGAACTGTAGCTGGATCACCGTATTCGTAGGCAATCTCAGTTTGTTCTGTTTCAATGTGTTTGTAGAGATACCACTCTTGTTCGTCTGTACGTTGAAATGAAAGAATTGTTACAATTTACGAAATTAAATTTCATATTTAACACTTTGATAAATAACATTATGTTTAAATTATATATGTTATTAAGTCTTATTAAGTCTTACTAAGAACTTTGAATTAATTCCATAATTTCAAAATTTGAATTAATCGAATTTTTTTAATAAATTTACAATAGACTATCTACACTATCATTTGTGAATAAAGATAATAATAAAATGTGCTACTTAATAAATATATAGAGTTTAATCGATAGTTTATATATGGATATAATTAAGGATATCAATTTCAATTAATTAAATATATTAATTGAAGATTATTCAAAGGGACTTCTTTATACATATGAATTATATACCTACTTTAATAAAGAAATTAAAACATCTAATAAAAACTAGCAACATTAATTTTAATCAAATACATTTTCTTAAAATAAAATTAAATTTAAATTTTGCTAAATATTTTTAAAATTATCAAAGAAATATGCTTTATTCAATAACATTCATCGGATGCTTAATATGAATTTTTTTTCAAGAAGCAAAGTAATTCATTTAATTAATTGTATAACAAAGAATATCAGGGACATGTTTTCCTCAAACAATTAATATTTTGCTAATTATAGAGTCCTTTATTGGTATTTTTTGGAACACCCTAAGCGGCAATTGTCTAATCTCTGAGTGTAATATTAATTACATTCAATTACAATCAGTTTTATATGTCCTTTTAAAATTATACTATAAATCCTTTATTTAACGGAAATTCCTTAAATGTACGTCTTATTTTAAATGTGTTTAATATTATCTTTGCATTATAAGAGCGATTTAAAAATGGTTGAAATTGTTTAATTACATTTAAAATAAATGAATTTTTTTTTTTTTTTAAATAGGAAATTTTTAGTTTCAAATACTTTCGTAGTTGAATTTTTAAAATAATATTTCATTTAAAATTCTTTGCAATCAATTTTTTTTACGCGTGTGTTTCGGATACTATATCTAACCGCTTATAATTAATTACAAGTATACCTGTATCAATAATTAATTTCTTTTCTTCCTTAATGACTACATTTTAGTGCATTTTTAGGTCAATAGAAGGTAATATAGGAACAATTGTACAACAACAATAGCATGGAATGAATAAAATAGCCGTCAAATGTTTAAGATAAAACGCTATATTTATAACAATATATTCTCTTTATGTATTTTAATTATGTATTTAATATTTCCTGCAATAATCAATATTCTCAATTTAAAGTAGCTTGAAGTATATATACTTTGATATTATATCAGAAGAGCATACGATATTCAATTGCGTGGTTTCATTATATATATGTATGCTGTTGATAATCGATTTTTTCAATGATTTATCATAAAAAATTTATTTACTAATATTTCAAAATTTTATCAAAAATCGAACGAAATAAAAGACATTTTTGCTCTGAAATCCACCAGCGCTCACAATTCAAATAATTGGTATTCGATATGTTCACATTATTTTTATAAAAAATAGTTATTAAAACGATTTTAAATTATTCATTAAGCTTATCAAAAGTTTAATCATGAACCTTGCAATGATCGCAAAACTCACCAATAAAGGACTGCTTGTTGACTCGGTGGGGTTGATCTGGATCATTTACCAGTCTGATCTCTGTCGTCGACAAGTTGGAAGCGACTGTAATTGTGAGATCCTGAAACGAAGCAACACACTGTAAATAAATTACGTTATCGATTTTTATATCGATTGGCCTAATGACTGTGTATCGGTTCACCTAATCATAATACAAATTTTATAATGAATTAAAATAAAATAAAGTGTATTGATGACATTGATAACTAATGGTCCATCTATCTATACAATAATAAACTAATAATATGATTAGAGTTCACTAGCTATTAAGTTATGAGAGAGCAACATTTGTACCCTGCAAGACAGGAGGTGAATTGTCTATATGCGAAGCTTCAAAAAGCACCCACAAAGTCTGTACCGAGCCATGTCAGCTAGATTACCTTCCATCCCACACTCCAGAGCAGCAGATGTCCTAGAAGGTCAAGGAAGGAGAACGATGGAATTTTATTTTGGCAAATGATGGAATTATGATCGGCTTATAATATTTGGCACTACCCAAACCTCCGTTATTTGTGTCAGGCAGATCAAATATGGATGGATGGAACTTCAAGTAAGCGCTAGAAATGTTTTCTCAATGAGACGTCCACTCCCAAATATCTTTGTTCTGATGGATCTTCTTCAAGCCGAACAAGAGCGGATGGAGCACGAACTTCGATTGTTACTTGCTGGTGATGAACCTCCAAATGAAACACTGAATGATTTGGTCATCTTGAGGCAGCAACTCCTCAACATTGAGATTGATGGAACCTTGAAACATGGTGTTGGCCGGCGTTAATCACTAATTTTACAATTTTATGTGTAAATAAAAACAATTTCAGGCTATCTTTTTTTCTGAGATTTGCATTAGGTGAATCAGGTTTAGGTGAATCAGGCATGAAAGTTTATCTAGATGTAAAATAAATGTTCACTAATATATATCTGACAGCGTTATTATAACATATCAATATTTAAAAGATACTCTATAAAAATAGAACATTTTTAGCTGTCCTTGGAAACATTTAAAGTATTCAGTACAAACTGCAATTAATAACTACATCTGCAGAGGAACGAACTTCATCCGGAAATTTTATATAAACAAGTCACCATTTTTATCAATCACCTCGAGTAAATCTTAATATCAGAGTAGGCTATTAATATAACCGTCGTTGAAAGATATGTCACATCATATTTATTTATGAAGAGGAAATTAGTCGGAAATTAAACAAATATACCTTCCTTGAAAAACAAGAATTCCTACGAGTCCTACATACCTATGCACTTATATGTAAGGGTGCAAGTGACAATTATTTATAACAGTTGATGAGATCTTTTCATTCATATTGTTCGATATTGTATGTTTGAAGAATCAAAAAATGAAATGATTTATAATCTTATTGTTGCAACCTTGACAGCAACTATTGAAGCATTTTGATATATTTCAATACAAAAGTATCTATTATGAATGCAGGATACTCAATTGAGCGATATTTTCGTTGAGTTGATAATCAAAGAGGTTTAATTTAAATTTGCAACAATTTTTAAAGTGGTGTTCACATTTACTACAAATATTACAATTTCAATTAATTATAGAAAATATAAATTATTCTTAAAAAAAGAAATAATACAATCGTTGTCTTATTTTTCTGCATCAATAACTGAAATAATATTAATTACATATTAAGAACTCACATATAAACTATAACTCAGTGGAATTCAATGATTCGCCGTTTTATTTACATTAAGTTGGAGTTCAAAAAGCAGTTTATGTGGCTCACCTGAACATCAAATGGAAAGTGATTCAGCTCCAGATTCTCCAAAAATATTCCGGACAGTCGCCGTTTTTCACACAGAAAAGCGTGTCCGAATTCATTAAACGTGATCATTTGATATATGTGTTCCCTGGCCTCTCCGATTGTGTTTTCAATGTAGAGTTTGGGCGTCCATGAATTCGACCAGTCATAATCCTTGAAAATTACACAATTAGAAAAGATTTTACTAATCGAAATAATATGTTTGAAGCATGATTCGAACATTGACTGTATAATATTTCCAAAAATAGTTGACAATTTCTAATAAAATTACAGATAAGGTTAGATAAGTTCACAGTAGCTGTACATCAATTATAAAACTTATAAAAATGAAAAACATTTTAATTAACTTCGTTAGTAAATTTATTAATCAAGTTGTAATAATATCGTTAAATTGCTATTCATTGTAAACAATTTAGTTTTTTCAAAAACCTAAATTTAGCATATACGAACAGAAATAAATCAATGTCAACATTAATCAGTAATTCAGTACAAAAACTGGATAAAAAGGTAAACTATATAATCCAATTTTTAGAAATTAAGTTATAAAGAATTGTCTAGATACTTTTAATCAGGCATAAAAACCAAAAATGTAATTAACAAATTCTACGGTGTAGGCAGTTTGTTACATAGGTAATCTGAAGAACGAAATCTAATCTAATTATCACGTATAGAGAAGACACCAGCCGTCATTATAGAATATAATTAAACTCTGTGCGAAAAGTTTGTGTTCCAATTTGTTCGCATATATTTCTAAGTTAATGAAAAGGATTTAAAACAGACAGTAAACTTATGGGTACTATGAGGCATGTATTGTGGGGTACAACATGGTACGTATGAAAGGTACAACATGGTACGTATAAAAGGTATAACATGGTACGTATGAAAGGTACAACATGGTACGTATAAAAGGTACAATATGGTACGTATGAAAGGTACAATATGGTACGTATGCAGGGTACATTGGGTGTTGGTAGGTGACATCTTTTCTACGAAAAAACAAGTTTTGTAGGTCTACTCGGATGCTTTATGTGAACCCTAAAGGTACAAATGTAATCACTTTTAATGTTCGATTTATAGAAATATTCGTAAATGATGAAAACAAATTGTGTTCATTATAATTCGACTGCAGACATTAAAATGTAAACATACTATCGTATTAATATTGTAGCCCAACATTTCGACTCTTTGACTCTACAGCGACTCGCATGCATAAAATCGAAAAGAAAATTGTTGATGTTTGAATATTGAATAAACTTACAATTCTTCCAATCTGATGATCCAAATCAGGCTCTCTCCACTTAGATTTGACAAGAACGTCGGCCGAATATTGCTCTTTGATCGTGTCGATCTCCCCAACCTTGAGGAAAACGACGCACACGTAAACTTGTCTCTGAAAGGCGTAAAAATGTTCATGAATGTAGAGGAATCTATTTACAGAGTCAATAAACATCTTTTGATTTAATTCAGTGATTGAGATATAATTTTCAGTTTTATTAATAAAGGTATATAAAATTATACAACAAAATTCAAAGTGTATTAAGAATAAATTTATGTAAGGTAAATAAAAAACTCTATTTTCAGCTTATTTACCAATTTTCGTTTTTCTTCTACTAAATTAATTTTTGTACATTTTTAAACAAGTTTTATTTTTATTCAGTTTTCTCTGAAGAAGACGAAACGTCGAAAGGGTTAATTTATTAGTATTTTTATTTTTGAAATTAATTTGAGTTGATTTAAATTGTTGCAGTTAATTTTATTCAATTTTTTAAATATTTTATTTTATAATTTTATTGTTTGCCCCTACTAGATGATATAAAAGATTGTGTGTATAGTTTGTGTTTATATAAAACATAGAATTTGCAGTAAATAAAAAGGCGAAAATAAAATAAATAAAAAATTGACAAATCATCAAAATTATTTTATTATCTTAAGTGGCTTAACCAAATCTTCCTTTCGGCGCGTGTCAATACAGTTTTAATAAAAATATTACGTGTTCGATTTATTGCGAAATTGGGTGGACGAACCATTATGGAATTATTTGAAAAAACAAGTCAAAATTATAGTTTCATAAGCTAGCTACTTAGCTTACCTATGAACACAATATAGACTCTATTAGATACACTAAAGGGATATCAAGTTAAACGTTGCGTACTCTTCCTGTACTCTGCCTTCTCTCTCTCCCCTTCTCTATATATGTGTTTTATTTGAGAACACGCCCTGACTATACTTTTGAGTGTAATGAGAAAGCCGAAATGTAAAAAATTCACTGATCGATTCTGTTGTCTTAAAATCTGTTTTATGCTCATTTGAGCCATTTTGTTATTACTACATCCTAATTTACAACATTTTTATTACTACACAAAATGCAAGTCTATTTTAAGTCTGGAATGTTCGTTCCCCAATATAAATAAGATCAGGAACCTTTCGCCAAACTAAAATTATATTTGATAACTCTAAAAATGATTTCCTGGAAGATATTAGGCAGTTTTTTTTTTCATTTTCGGTGCTGGATGATTGACCATCATTTGAGGTAGTTATCAGCAGGTCCATCATAGAGTTGTGGAAGGGAAGGAAGAAAAGAGGAACGACCTTTTTAATATGATAACTAATCAGGCGGATGTAGAATGTTAACTCAACTGTTTAGAAGTTCCCTATAGACAACTCGAGAAAAGGGGAGTTTGGGGGACAAGGCGGCTCTAGAAAAGACGTCGGTCTGATAAGGACAGAAGATGCCTGCGTGCTTCATATTTAAATGCATTCAGGTTACTATAATCACAGGGGAAATCTGACCCAGCTATGAGGCAGGTCGTTTTCGATTAAACAACAATTTCAATGTTGCAATAGAATATTGCAGTGGGTAAATGTTTGATATAGGTTTCGGTAAAATGGAAAGTTCTATAATTCATTGTTTAAATTATTGAATAAGTTAAAATAAGCAACTTTGTAAAAAAAACTACTTTTTTTGCGTAAAAAAAGTTAAACATCACGACGTTTCGTGTGTTTTGGAACCTTCCTCTATATCACTTGATGTACTTGTAATATACTTGATATACTTGAAATGTACTTGATTTGAAATATGTACCTATTACGAATCCCCTTTTAAAATTAGATAATATTGAATCCAAAATGTCTTCTATTTTAAAATCTTAATATTATCCACGATTTTATTACAGCTTGAGTTTAAAATGTTGAAAATATGAAACGTGTTATAAAAAGTAAAAAACAATTCTTCACATATATAGTGTTTTCAAATGTAGAACGATATTTTGCTTCCCATTCTGTCAAACTTATCCGTTATCAGGACACTTTCCTCTCTGAAACACATTAAAAAATAGAAGAGTTGTATTTCTAACTTTTTAGAGCATTACATTTTTCTTTGTTCCTCGCACTCCGCGATGCAAACTACAAAAGAATATTTCTGCAGTTGACAGTTGATTCACAAAACTATGTTTTAATTCCTACTTATAACTTTTTTATTTCTACTAAGTCTGCCTCATATATTACCTGTATATCAATATTCCAAAAATAAAGACACACTTTTTGGATATAGTGGACAGTTTCATTATTATTTTGTTTTCAGTAATTCTAAATTCATCAACAAAAAATTAGGTATACCCTATAATACAATGCAGCGCTTAGCAACACAGAGAGCATAATACATTTAATAAAGGCTGTTCATCAAACTACGACAAAATCTGTTAAATAGATCTATTTTTACAATAAATTTCCTTCCGTAATATAAATTAAAAATGTCTATTTTAATGTTTCCTGTCCACCTACATTATTTTCCTACATTTTGGAAAATTTCTTCTCAACGAAAAGGACATTTTTCAAATTACCTTTGATGATATTGATTCATTTAACTCGGTTATTGTATTTATTTAGTACCATATTGATGAGTTTTAACTATGTTATGATGCGATAAGAAATACATGCCGATGGTTAACATAAGTTTGACAATCAACAAGGAATGTTTTCTCCATATTAATTAGTGGGCAATATGTAAGACCGTCATTACTAACATCTTCTAAAGAAACAAATCTATTTCATCATTAGAGAAATAAAAAGAACAAAGTAAATGCTAGGATAACTTGACAATCAAATGTACATGCCTAACTTTTTTGTGGGGCAGAGCTGTGAATAATTATATTAAATAAATAATAATTAATTATTTTAGAATAGTTTTTGATCGCGAAATAAACTTTTTCAGTTGTATTATGATTTAAAGCATATTTATTTAATAAAATTAGAAAAAACTATTCAGACAATATTTATAAATTTAATATAAAAACACCAGAAGAGTACTTATATGAGAATAACGAAGAGACAAAACTATCATTCCATACTGTCAATTGCTCTCCAACTGTCTTTCAACACAACAATAATCTGACAAATCTACAATAATATATAACTTTTCTTCTTCCTATTTTCATTCTTATAAATATATAAATTAACTATATCCTAGAAATATTAATTGTATTGATTTTTCTTTGACGATTAGTCATTATTGAAACAAAATAAATATGAAAGCGTTTATACACTTAATTTTTACTTGCGAACTAGATTTAGTGAAAAAATCGTTAGGTATATATGTATATCCAATACTGCCACATTTACAGTGTCAGATTTGTGTATTCGGATTTCTTTTAAGCAAATCATTTATAATTAAATTGCATTCTATATTAAGAAACATTTAACTTAAAATATTATACGAAAAAGGAAAATTAGTTCACGTCAACGGTCAAATCATTTTGATATTCTGAACATTATATATCCCTTAAACCTCCAAAACTTGAATTAGCTTGTCATATATCGATGACACTGAGCTACTAGCTACAATTAAATGAACATCGACTCATCTCGACAGACCTTTTTGACAACAGGATTGTGTTCCAGACTCGAGATTCCCTGCCTCAACGGTTGTCTGGAGACATACTCGACTTCTTGGAAGCAAGGCCCTTTCTTCTTGGACAGTGCTCCAATAGGTTTTCTCTTGCGACTTTTATTGTCGACGACAGCGCTGTTCAAATCACAGAAAATGTCTTTTCCTTCCAAACGTGACGGTGGCAATGAGATAAGGTCATTGTCCTGTAGCTGCTCCCAATTCAGCAAAATCTCCCCTTCTATTTGCACCTCGGACATAGCGCCAGAATAAACGAAATCAATGCGTTGGATAAATGATGGCGTTCGCTACATATCAACCGCTTATCAATTGATAGATATCGCGTCAACATATAGATAGGTCTGGCACAACTTAGAAGCGGGCTGTTCGAAGTTCTGTGTCGTCAATGAATGCAGATAAACACAATTCAGGGAATATTTTCACAGATGAAGGTATTATAATAAACAAATAATGATTCGATCATGGCTGACGACTATCACGTCTTCAAATGACATTGATATATATGCACGCTATTTCTCAGCAAGATAATTCATCCATTTTACGCCTGGATTGATTTCCTCTATCGTGATTGGTTCAAGTGGAAAATAATTATTACACAATTGATGCATTTGCTGGAATTGAATTAATTTTCACTTCACACCACCAGCGATTACAGACAGGGCAGATTAATTGTATAAATAGCACTATTTTTAATTAAATGTCATAATTCCATTTCAATGCGCAATGTACAATATTGTCGCAATGCAAAAATGAATAATTATTTGCTATCAATCCAAGACAAAGATAAAGCACATCCTATTAACTACACTTCAAATTATCAACTAACGTAACACACAGCTTAACGCATATCAGGACTATATGGATTATTAATATTTATCTAATAGAAAGAACATACAAATAATGAATATTATAAAAATATTTAAAATATTCGTTAATAATTTTTTTTGAAAAAATGATAACACATTCCACTAATGATTACATGACGGATCTGTAAATCTTTATAATAGATATCTTACTTTAATTATTTAATATTTCAGACGTTCTGAAATTTTTTAAAAATTAAAATTGATATATATCTTAAAATGTTATCTTATATATATAGAAAATAATGCGATTTTACTCTCAGCGTTATTTAATAATATTTATGAATAAATAAATTTTATAAGTTTTGCAATTAGTAACGGGGTGACTCGTCTAATTGTACAAATTTAGTGCTGTGAACATTTCTAAATTTTAAATATTTTAAACAAGTTATTAAAAATATTTTAAAAATTTAGATTTAAATAAAAAACGGTATATTACTACTGAGTAATATATGTTGTTTTTAACTATAATAAAACCAAATCAATAATTACTTACAAAATGATTTCATTCGAAAGCATGTATTTTGAAATCTACTTTTATATTTATTTGGTAATATTTAGTATATAAAATTGAACAAAACATGAGCATATTTAAAATAAAATAAAATGTTTAAAATAGGTATATTTTTAGATCATTTTGCATTGGTAGTTCAACGCTAATAATTTATCTAAGGTGTTGACAATAAAAAATATTGTATTATTCTTTATTAAATTAAATTTTATTTTGTAAACTTTCATTTTTTTTCATGAAACAATTTTTAAACATCATCTAGAATCATAATACCAAACAATTAAACATTTTCTTATGAGCCTATCAAAAAAACGAGCTAAAATAATTGTCACAATTAAGTTTTTATTATTTTTCTTCAACTTATATTTCTCATTTGTTTTGAAATTTTTTTATAGATGAATATCTGACTTAGCTGCAATTAATTTATATGGAGAAATATTTGCTCCGTAAATGTTTTTGTTTACAAATAAATTTGAGCTTATTGATTAAATTTTGTCACAAATCAAATTGTTTCTAAAGTAAACAGAAATCCATGCGAGTTAATAGCAAATTGATTTGACCGATATTTTTCAATATTTAATAATCGTTGTATCAAATTTATGTTGACAATATGAACCATTTCTTAAAAACATAAAATCAATATATTTAAAATATGAAATAGCGTGTTTAAAAGTTCGTAATCATCATTTTGTTATCATTTAATTTGCAATGAAAGTACAACTGAAATGTGCTCATAGTAAGGTGTTTCATAGATATACTATATTTGTTTAAGTTTAACTAGATTGGTAATCTAGCTGATTGTTGTCACTAATTAGTATCGGTTTCTGTCGATCCTGGCAAAAATTCAATATTATTAGTAATTACTGCAGTAATATTGAATTCAATAATTGTTTAAATGTATCAATTAAATATATATATTCTGTTAAAGTTATTTTCAAATTATTTAACCTATCACAACTCTGGATTTGCCATACACGCGATGCAACATACTTTAGTATAGAAATATTTTAGATGTCCAATCTAGTTC